>SEYY01018706.1:67500-85000 GCA_009176605.1 Armadillidium nasatum | reverse complement strand
TATATATATATATATATAATATATATATATAGAGAGAGAAGAGAGAGAGAGAGAGAGAGAGAGAGAGAGAGAGAGAGAGAGAAATATGGCAATGAAAATAGAGAAAATGAGAGACTGATGGAGAAAGAGAGGGAGCAGGGAGGGCGAGAAGAGAGAGAGAGAGAGAGAGAGAGAGAGAGAGAGAGAGAGAGAGAGAGAGAGAGAGAGAGAGAGAGAGAGAGAGAGAAATATGGCAATGAAAGTAGAGAAAATGAGAGACTGATGGAGAAAGAGAGGGAGCAGGGAGGGCGAGAAGAGAGAGAGAGAGAGATCAACGAAGGGGGAATAGGGAATAACTACAGCAAGTACCCCACTAATATATACTAACCCAATCTTTTTGAAATTTCTGAATTATGCATTTTTGGATTTTCTTGAGCAATTTTTCTCCGCTGCATCCGAGACCAAACCATAAAGGCGTTCATGGGTCGCTTCACGTGATCCTCTTTGGACCCGTTTTCCTTCTTTTGTGAAGACCCACTTGGAGAACAACCAGAAGCTGTGGAATCAGCTGGAGATGGGGTGCATACCGGGGTCACCATAGGAGGCTACAATAATATAAATTATATATATATATATATATATATATATATATATATATATATATATATATATATATATATATATATATGTGTGTGTGTGTGTGTGTGTATATATGTATTTATGTATGTATGTATGTATGTGTGTGTGCAAGTCTTTTTCAAAGGTATGCTTATATATAATATGAAGTCTATTTACTTTGAATAAATAAAATGAAAATATGTGCTACATCGCTTATGTATGTGTGTATACACAATCATATATGATCATGCATAACTGAAAGTTAAGAAACTAGTCTTATATTCCACAAATCAGAAAAATTTAAAACTTGATTCTTATATATTAGTTATATAAAGGTTCGACTTCGAAATTATCGATTTTGCTGGTTATAAGAGTTAAGTGTTCGTGTGAGATGGAATAAACAATGATATGTTAGAGGAGGGGCATGATTATCTTAATCTATTTTCAGGACATTTGAAATTCCATCAGTATTATTAATTTTAATAGTTTTAATTTACTGTAATTTTTTTAATGCTATTACAATTAATATTTCCTATTTACTAATTGTGATTATGATTTAAATTAGTATTTCATTACTTATTATAATTCTAGTATTATTGTTTAAGTTTATTATTAGTATTTAATTATTGTATTTTTCGCTTTATCTCAAAAATAGGAAACTTGAGAGCATTATGGGACTTTGGTCTTGATACCAAAACTCTGCATTTATAGCAGCAGATTTTATATGAACTATTTAGTCATAGTTAGAACTGTTCTTTGTATTGTCAGTAAGTTAACGAAACCTTTAAAGTTAATTGATGAAATACGTCCAGATGTGCAAAAGGTTGTCGTTTCGGTCTGAAAACTTTTCGGTATGTAAGTTAAATATAAATTTCAACTTATTTATTGAGAAATAATGAAATAAGGAACTAAAGAAAGAGTAGGAGCTATAGTTTGCAATAATACTAGTCCTGCTTTCAATAGAAGCGTAGAACGCTTAATATGAGCACAATCACAGTAATACATCTGAAAGCGTGGACCAAAGTTACAAAAGGGAAGTATTTCGATTTCAAGGTAATAACGTATGTGATAAGATTACAGTATTTCTAATAATAATGATGCTATAGGTGTCGAATGTAACGAGCTGTTCTCTCAATATCAAGGAAGAGAAAATTGTATTCAGTAAGGAATTTGACACCAAGAATGTTATCTATGGTTTTGATACAAAATTTTATATATGAATTTTGCACATACTTGTCAAAGGTATTGCAAATTGAGCATACAACTTGCTTACAAGACGTTATTTTAATCTTTTTAAGAACTTTCTATTTAAAATTAAATTTTTAAATTAAGGATAGGGATAAAAAAGTATTCTGAAAACTTTTATTTAAAAATAAGATACATATTAAACATATATTTATATAACATTTAACATGTATCTTATTTAAAATAAGATACATGTTAAACATATTTGTTATTGTCATTTTTTAAACATTTTATATCATTATCATTATAAGCATCATTATTATTTTATATTATTATTAATATATAGTATATTTTTATTTTTCTCTGCATAATTATTTAACTTATAATTGCTATTATAAATTATTACTATTACTATTTTTATTATAATTACTTATACATATTTGTAATTATTTTTAATTATTAGTTTATTATTATTATTATTATTATTATTATTATTATTATTATTATTATTATTATTATTATTATTATTATTATTATTATTTTCACATATCCACCTCTCTCGGACAGAGCCTTATTCAATCGTGAACAAAAGTTCGTTCCTTATTAGGCTGGAAATAAATATTTATATAAAATGGAAATCATTTCATAAAAGCTCTATTTTGAATAAAAAGAAAATAAAAACATTGAGAGGGGCTTAATTGAACTGTTTTTGGCTGAACCTGAAATTCCCCATTTTATATAAATATTTATTTCCAGCCTAATAGGAACGAACTTTTGTTCACGACTGTACCTTTGCACCACTATAGTCTTTTCAGTTATAAGAAGTAATCTATCTATGGATAATTTTGATCACAATCTTATAGCTATTTACTTTAATTTTTTCTTTTTAGCATCAACACCCTGCCTAAGCATAACTTCTGGTAGTTGGTCCTGCTAATTTGAGGTTTTTCAGTTTTTATGCTAATTTATCCTTGAAATAGCAGCTTTAACTCTGAGGATGCTTCAGTAACTGCTGATAAGAATAGAGACTATGCATATCTGTAATCTCAATATTTCTTCTATCAACTGCTAAATTATTGAAAGGATATGACTTGACTAAATAAAAGTAAACTCATTGGTTCTTTTGTTAATTTCTTGACTATTGCCAAAAACAACTTCAACAAAAAACGACTCTCCTCTTTCTCGCTCTTCATGAGGCATTTATTGCTAATGTTCCTGATCAAAAGCTTATTTGTCCAACACCTAATTTCATTTAAACCAACTCTGAATTGCTCTGGCATTCCTCTTTCTCTTACTTTCTCTCCTTCCAGAAATCTCAAATCTTCACTAGAGATTACATGAAATATTGTACATGGGATTCACATCTTTGTGTGTGATGTAGCTTGTCTTGTTCAAGATTTTTTGGCACTTTGCTTATTCATATCTACTAATAAATTTTTCAAATCGTTCCATATCGGCTGTTGTAAAAAGAACGACTGCTTCATTTTCTGTCAATAAAAGAAATACAGTTCAAGGTTCGGTTTTATTTCCACCTTTTTCCTGTTTTCATTAACGATCTTTAAATTATCTTCTACTTATAGTTACTCTATACTTCATTCTTTGACTCCTTTCAAATCAGTCAGTAGAATTAGGATAAATAAACAGAACAAATGAATTTAGTCGTAAATTGGCAAAAGAGCTTAAGTCAAAAGGTTGAAAATTCTGAAGACTCCAAATTAGAGACATGTGAACAAACAACATTGTTGCTCAGGTATGCACAACAACCGACTTTGGCTGAAAATGGAGGATAGAGATAGGAGGAGCAAACTGTAGGGTTTGCTGTCTGAGCACTCAGACACCTGAATTTCAGTTAAGAACAACAGATGAGGTTTAGAAGAAGAAAGGTGGTGTTCGATAAAGTGGAAATTAGAAAAGAGACCGCGAATGCTGCAGAAATTAATGAAAACATTAGCCCGTGGATTAAGACAAACCGGCTGCGGAGTCCTGGTGGCACCAACTTTATCACCGGAGGGCACCAACTTCATCACCGGAGGCCACAAACTCCCAAGTGGTGACGGGGAGAGAGGTGGATGAAGGGATATTTTTGAAAGTCGCCCATCGGGGCTTCTCCGAGGATACTGTTGTGGACGCCATGTTTATTGTTTTTGTTTTTTTAAGGATGTGTGTCAGTAATAATGTGTTTTGTGTGTGAAGGAGAGCCTACTCCCCTACTCCGTGAAGGAGAGCCTACTCCCCTACTCCGTGAAGGAGAGCCTACTCCGTGAAAGAGAATATGGAAATGAGCGCAAAATGGTGGGTACCATTGGGCACTGGAGAGAGATGTGAAGTACCCTTAGCAACCCATATACCCAATAGGGGTAATCTCATCTTTTCGGGAACTCTACTTCTCTTCCCAGCATAATTTGACTTATGATCTCCATTGTGGATAATGAAAAAATAAATTGCATTGGAAATGAAATATTACAAGGAGCTCTTGGAAAATTTCATAGAAACTGAAATCTATTGAAGTTGCTCAAATTTTTTCTTCTTTTCAGTTGACTCAACTGTTCAAGGGTCTCATCAGTCTTTGTTTGAAATAAGGTTTTTGTCATCTGTGGTGGGAGAGGTGGTGCCTTGGTACATCCGTCTTTTGGATAAGGGCGTTTCCAATGCTAAAGGACTAATAAACTGTTGTTTACATGAAAACTCCTTTGGCTATTTTTTCACGTAGATAAACTCCCTCTCTCTTTCTCCTTGTGCCTGCCAACTCTCATTAAAACTACTAAAAATTTCTATAACGGAATGCAACAACTTCAAGAATCAATTTTCGGGAATTTGCAAATACAGGTTTAATTGTTGGGAAGGCGCCGCCTTTTCATCTCCAGCCCTTTCTACACTAAGAATCTCATCCACCTTCTGATATTTCTTACCTAATTTAATGTCTCATTTCAAAGCATTCGATTCTGCTGACTTCCGAGATTGGAGTTTAAAATGAATCTAATATTTTTCTTTTTTTTATGTTCAACCCAATAGTAGGGCTTTGACTGACGAATGGTTGTAACAACTTTAAAAAGTAAGATATTCATATATTAAATTATCTTTTTTAATTTTTAAATTTTATTTCATTTTTTAATTATTATTTATAAAATTTTTTTCATAATTATTATCATTAATTATTATTATTTATATTATCATATTCATATTATATATCATTATCATCATAATCACTATTATATTGATTTCTTACATTCATCACACATTGCAATGAGATTTGCAATAACTTGCTCTTGAATACGGATACATACTCATAATTCGTCCTCGTTGCACTACTATATTATTATTATTATTATTATTATTATTATTATTATTATTATTATTATTATTACAATTATTATTACAATCGTTATTAACTACTTATTTTGAATATAAAAAAAAAGAAATAATAATAATCAATAAAAAAAATAGTATTATATAATAATGAGTCAGCTGCATAAAAAAAATTAAAAAGTAAAAATTTTAATAAAACTAAGCAATAAAATAAATAAATAAATAATAATAATAATAATAATAATAATAATAATAGTATAATAGTATTAATAGTATTAATAGTATTAATAGTATTAATAGTATTAATAGTAATAGTAATAAGTAATAGTAATAATAATAATAATAATAATAATAATAATAATAATAATAATAATAATAATAATAATAATAATAATAATAATAATAATAATAATAATAATAATAAATGGTAAAATAAACAAATTCGAAAAATAATAATAATAAATACAATAAATTAAAAAAACACAATCTACTATCACATAATAAAACTAGTACAAATCAATAAAATGAATAATAAAACCGATAAAATTAAAATTAATGAAATAAATAATAATAATAATAACAAAATAATGACAAAAAAATAATAATAAATAACAATAATATAAAATAATAAAAAATAATCAGTAATACTAATAACAATAATGATAAAATAATAATATATAATAATAATTAATAATAACAATATATAACAAGTAATAAATAATAATCAGTAATACTAATAATAATAAAATAATAATATATATCAATTAATAATAACAATATTAATACTAATAAGGTAATGGCTATCATACCTCTGTTGTAGGAGTTGGTGTATGAGAATGATTTGAATGGCTCACAGGCGGGTGAGAAAGACTATTGTTACTATGCTGCTGAGCCCCTTCCTGTGGAGAGGGATGCTGCTGCTGGGGTGATGGTTGTGGTATATGATCTGGAATATGAGCCGGCGGGATATGACCAAGGCTTCCTGGAACACCCATGCCGGCACTGTTGGCAGTCGCGAAATAGTGAGACATCATCGAACTCATTGGGTTGCCAGCCATTGAACTTGCATACGAAACTGGCATTGGCTCCATCATTGTTGGATCTGGAACAAGATTTCATAAGCTAATGTTAATTTAAAAACACAAATACAAACACACACACAAAACACTATAACTATATATATATATATATATATATATATATATATATATATATATATATATATATATATATATATATATATATATATATAATATATATATATATATATATATATATATATATATATATATTATATATATTATTATATATATAATGGTATGAATAGTATGATATGTGTGACTGAGTGAATATGCGTGTGTGTGTGTTTATAGGTAAATGTGGGATTGTTTGAGAGTGAGTGTGTGAATAAGCGTGAGTGTGAGAATGAGTATGTAAGTTAGTGTGAGAGTTTGTGAGTTAGTGTGAGAGTGAGTGTGTGAGTTAGTGAGTGAGAGTGAGTGAGTGAGTGTGAGAGTGAGTGAGTTAGTGTGAGAGTGAGTGAGTTAGTGTGAGAGTGAGTGAGTTAGTGTGAGAGTGAGTGAGTGAGTAGTGTGAGAGAGTGAGTGAGTTACTGTGAGAGTTAATTAGTGTGAGAGTGAGTGAGTTAGTGTGAGAGTTAGTTAGTGTGAGAGTGAGTGAGTTAGTGTGAGAGTGAGTGAGTTAGTGTGAGAGTGAGTGAGTTAGTGTGAGAGTGAGTGAGTTAGTGATGAGAGTGAGTGAGTTAGTGTGAGAGTGAGTGAGTGAGAGTGAGTGAGTTGAGTGAGTGAGAGTTAGTATAGTATGAGAGTGAGTGAGTTAGTGTGAGAGTGAGTTAGTGCGAGAGTTAGTGTGAGAGTGTGTGTGAGTGAATGTGTGGAAGTGTGTGAGTGAATGTGTGGAAGTGTGTGAGTGAATGTGAGAGAGTGTGTGAGTGAATGTGAGAGAGTGTATGAGAGTGAGAGTTAGTGTGAGAGAGAGTTAGTGTGTAAGAGTGAGATTTAGTGTGTGTAAGAGTGAGATTTAGTGTGTGTGGGAGTGAGAGTTAGTGTGTGTGCGAGTGAGAGAGTGTGCGCGCGAGTGAGAGAGTGTGTGTGCGAGTGTGAGAGAGTGTGTGTGCGAGTGTGAGTGAGCGTGTGTGCGAGTGCGAGTGAGAGAGTGAGTGTGTGCGTGTTTGTGCGAGTGAGTGTGTATGTGTGTGCGCGTGAGTGAGAGTGAGTGTGTGCGTTAATACATATTAACGGTATATAAGTTATTAATAAAAATATTTCGGAGAATTATAAATATAAATGCATTATAATTCTTGTTATTGTCATTCCAGTTAGTTTTATATTATTTATAAATTTTTATTATTTTTATTTTTATTATATTTTTATTCAATTATTAATTATTATCATTATTTAATGTTATTCAATTATTTTTTATTTATTTTTAGAATTATTGTTTATTATTTATTATTATTTATTATTTTAGAAATTATTATTTATTATTAATTATTATTAAATCATAAATTATTATTAATATCAATTATCATTATTATTATTATCATTATATATTATCATTATTATCATTATTATTATTATTATTATTATTATTATTATTATTATTATTATTATCATTATTATTATTATTCATTATTATTATTATTATCATTATTATTATTATTTATTATCATTATTATTATTATTATCATTATTATTATTATTATTATCATTATTATTATTATTATTATTATTATTATTATTATTATCGTGAATATTATTATATCGTGATTATTATTATATCGTGATTATCATTATCGTATTATCATTATTATTATTATTATTATTATTATTATTATTATTATTATTATTATTATTATTATTATTATTATTATTATTATTATTATTATATTATTTATTATTATTATTATTATTATTATTATATTATTATTATTATTATTATTATCATATATTATTATTATTATTATTATTATTATTATTATTATTATTATATTATTATTATTATTATTATTAATATTATTATTATTATTATTATTATTATTATTATTATTATTATTATTATTATTATTATTATTATTATATTATTATTATATTATTATTATTATTATTATTATTATTATTATTATTATTATTATTATTATTATTATTATTATTAATTATTATTATTATTATTATTATTATTATTATTATTATTATTATTATTATTATTATTATTATTATTGTTTAATCAATTGTTATTCTTAACACACACTTAATATTATCATAAATGATTAAAACTATATTAAAATGATCTTTTATTATACTATTGCTTTTTCTTTATTATTAATATCGTCATCATATTAATTAATGACAATTTTAAATCACTTAAATTGCTCTACTTTGTAAACAAAGAAAACTATTAAAGTAAAAAAAATTTGCATTTATTTAATTTATTTATTTATTTACTTTTTTTATTTTATTTTATTTTTTTTTAACACCAGAAATTTGAAGTAATTTTCAAAATGTTAAAAAGAGCTAAGACCAATCTTGTTTTTGAATGTCAAAAATATAAATATTATATATATATATATATATATATATATATATATATATATATATATATATATATATATATATATATATATATATATATATATATATATATATATATATATATATATATATATATATATATATATATATATGTGTTGTGTGTGTGTGTGTGTGTGTGTGTGTGTAATTTACTCCAATTGTGTAGTTTACAAATTTTGAACCCTTTGAAAAACAAAAATCGCAATATAATAAAAAATAATATAAATAATAAAATAAAAAAATCAAAATAATGAATAATATTTATAATAATTATGATGAAAATAATTAAGTAAATAAGCTAATAATAATAATAATAAATAATAATAATAATATATAATAATAATAATAAAATAATAAAATAAATAATAATAATAATAATAAATAAATAAATAAAATAATAATAATAATAATAATAATAATAATAATAATAATAATAATAATAATAATAATAATAATAATAATAATAATAATAATAATAATAATAATAATAATAATAATAATAATAATAAAATAAAATAAAAATAAATAAAAATAAATAAAAATAAATAAAAAATAAAAATAAATAATAATAATAATAATAATAATAATAATAATAATAATAATAATAATAATAATAATAATAATAATAATAATAATAATAATAATGTCAGCATTGACCTATAAATATTGAATGTATTTTGCGGAATGATTTGAATTCAACCTACACATTTTGGAAGCAGATTCCTAAACACTATTTTTGTGTGCACTTTAAGTTGGATTAAATTTTCTTTATTTCACTTCGAAAGTGCTTTCAATCAAGTTTCACAATCTGTTCAGTGTTTTCTTAATCACTTTTATTAGATACTTGTATCAATAACTTATTTTAAACACTGGAGAGAAGCGTACACCTATTGCCGAAAGTTCCAGTGCTAGTATGACCACCCCAACAATTCTTTCAAACCTATATTTTAAACACTGGACATAAGGTTGTGCGTTTTTATTAGTGACGTCACATCCGTCAACCAATCAAAATAAAGACTACAAACTATCCCCAGTGACGTCACGTTAGCCCGGCCAATGGAACTCTGATAATGAACAGGGAGGAGACGTGTTCCGATAGACTTATCGACTCCGCCCACAAAAGAATTTGATTGGTTAAAATTGTTCATTTAACCTGTGAATTTTATTTTAAACAAATAACTTTATATTTAATTAAATTTATCTTTAACTCTTTAATTGAAAAATTATATTTAAGGAGAAATATGAATATAAATGACAAAATGGTTAAATGTCTTTAGTTTTGAAGTATATATATATATATATATATATATATATATATATATATATATATATATATATATATATATATATATATATATATATATATATATATATATTATATAATATAATATAATATATAATATATATATATATATATATATATATATATATATATATATATATATATATATATATATATATATATATATATATATATATATATATATATATATATATATATATATATATATATATATATATATATATATACTATATATATATATATATATAATATATATATATATATATATATATATATATATATATATATATATATATATATATATATATATATATATATATATATATATATATATATATATATATATATATATATATATATATATATATATATATATATATATATATATATATATATATATATATATATATATATATATATATATATATATATATATATATATATATATATATATATATATATATATATATATATATATATATATATATATATATATATATATATATATATATATATATATATATATATATTAATAAATATTAATTATATATATTATATATATATATATATATATATATATATATATATATAATATATATATATATATAATATATATATAGAAAAATACTTTAAATTTTATTTAAAAATAATATAATAATTTCATTTCAATACTAAATTTTATTCAGAAAAGTACAACTACCACTAAGTCCTTTACCACTAAATACAATATTAATAATTTATTAGTTGCACATTTCTGTGAAAAGGGGCTTCTAAGGGGATACACGTTGGTATTATAATAATAATAATAATAATAATAATAATAATAATAATAATAATAATAATAATAATAATAATAATAATAATAATAATAATAATAATAATAATAATAATAATAATAAATAATAATAATAATAATATAATATACTAATAAAAAAGAATTAAAGCTAAATACTAGTAAATCCTAAATTAATAATACTAATAATAATAATAATAATAATAATAATAATAATAATAATAATAATAATAATAATAATACCTTTAAATATAAAAGATTTAATAACATTTTTTAAATTAAAGAAATTTTAAAATTGTAAAAATTTAAATTTTATATAAAATTTTAAGTAAAATTTTAAATAATTTGAATATTGAAAATATAAAATTTCTTTAGGGTAATGTTTACAATAATCTGAAAAGAAACGATATTTTTTTTTTTTTTCTATCTTGGGAAGAGTGTCGATCGTTTTACAACCAAAACCGGTACCGACACGGGGTTCGAACACCTGGAAGCAGCATTTAAGAAACGCAAGTTTTGAACCTTAGTCTCTATTTATATGATAAACTTCTCTCACATCTGTGCATTACTGTTGGGGAGAGAGAGAGAGAGAGAGAGAGAGAGAGAGAGAGAGAGAGAGAGAGAGAGAGAATATGGAATATAAGGAAAAGTATGTGAATAATATTATTATTATTATTATTATTATTATTATTATTATTATTATTATATAATATTATTATCATCATCATCATTATATTTTATTTTTATTTATACAAATATAAAACCTTAATGGTCTAAATTTTACTTCATATTTCCAAAAGTGTATAATGTTTGGATTTTATATACAATATACACGAACACACATGTAAATGTTTTGGACACGTATACCAAAATACACATACACAGATGTATAATAATAAAAAAAATTACAATTCTTCGGGTTGAACGGCGGCCCGTAACCTCTCTGAGATTTTTCTCTCTCCAAACAGACCCTCTTCTCTTTTCTATTCATCCTCTGAAAGGTTGTGAATGATAATCTCTTTTGAAACGCTTTGCTATAATAAAAGCTCTTTTAGAAATCTCAAAACCACCACAACAAAACTTTGTACATGAAGAATAAGGAGAAAGAGAGGAAGAAGAATTGGAAGAATAATAGAAAGAATAGAAATAAAATAGGAAAAAAAGAGAATGGAATAAGAAATGTTAATTGTTGTTGGGTTGATGATGATGATGCTTTACTTGATTTAAGAATTCAAAGTTGGGTCAGTCTTCTGGTGTTATTGTATCCTTTATAAAAAGGTACAAAGTTAATGAAGAAACTTTCCAAAAAAAGGGTTTTTAGTCTTAAACAGAAGTTCAAAAGGAAGCCTAAAAGATGACATTTATTCAAGAGGTTCAAAGAAGAATCAGTCGAAAACACCACTCCCCCCCCCTTTTTTTATTTTTTTTTTTTTGACAGAAACAATATCCAATTTTTTTCCAATTTTTGGGAAACAAAAAATGTCGATCTTTTTGATAGATTTCCACAGAAGAGGAAACAAAAGTCATTCTCTATAGAAAAATAAACTTTTTTTTTTCCCTCCCTCCATTTGCTTAAACTTTCTTCTTCATCATACAAAAAGAAAATTGTTTCCAAGAAGTAAACTACCCATTTTTCAAACTCCTGACACCCAGGAGCCAAAAATATCCCAGAAATCCTTATTCAGCTGCCAAACCAACAACTCTCCATTAGCTTCCTTTTTCCTACTTTGTGGAAAACATCAAAAAAAAAAAAAAAAAAAAAAAAAAAAAAAAAAAAAAAAAAAAAAAAAAAGCCTTTTTAGATAAGCTGAATATTTCATTTAAGATTTTCATTGTTAATTCAAAGTACTTATTTTTACGCTTTGGCGAACTCCGCCATTGTTCAACAAGAAATTTAATTCCAAAAATTTAATTAATAATGGCAACGTGCTATTTTAAACGTTAATTACTTTAGAAAGATTTATTCTTTTAAAATATATTTTCATTTTAAGTTTACTTTTGAAAGAGTTACTTGAAAAACTTTCATTTTCTTTCTTTTGTAAAGAAATTTAAGGTCCTTTCGCACTTATTGAATTTTTTTTATTAAAGATATATAATATATATATATATATATATATATATATATATATATATATATATATATATATATATATATATATATATATATATATATATATATATTATATATATATATATATATATATATATATATATATATATTATATATATATATATTATATATAAAAATATATATATTTAAATAAAATAAACTATAATTATTTAAATTATGTATTTTCATTATTTTTATTATTTACTCTTATACCGTTATTATTATTAAATTATTATTATTATTATTATATTATATATCATATATATGTTATATATATTATTATATTATATATTATATTTATTATTTATATATTATTTGTATTATTTTTTTTATTATTGATATTATTTTATTCACTATTAATTATTTCACATTATATTTTTATTTTTCGATTATTTTTATTATTTAATTTTTTATTAATTATTAATATTACTATTAATTATTATTATTAATATTATAAATTATTATTATTAAATTATTATTATTATTATTATTAATTATTATTATATCATTATATCATTATTATCATTATTATTATTATTATTATTATTATTATATTATTATATATTATTATATTATTATTTATTAAATTATATAATTATTATTATTAAATTATTATTATTATATATTATTATTATTATTATTATTATTATTATTTATTATTATTATTATTATATTATTATTATTTATTAAAAGATACTACGTAGCTCTTGTTTCTTTTCGTCAATTCTTTTATGCTTTGTATTTTCATAAAAAAATCTGTCAATAAAATTTAAATTATAAAATATGTTTGAGCAATAGAAAAAAAAAGAAATATAAACCGTGAAAAAGAAAAAATAAATATATATAATATATATATATATATATATATATATATATATATATATATATATATATATTATATATATATATTATATATATATATAAAGGTAGAAATTAAAACAAAAAAAAGAAAAAAAAAAAATTTTTTTTTTTTTTTTTATTTTTATTAATTTTTTATTATTATTATTTTGACAAAAGCAAAATAATTCTAGGTTAGAATATTTATTTTCTTTATTATTATTTTGAGAAAGCAAAATTAATTCTAGAAACACTAAAAATAATTAAATTTTCTTTCTTCTCTTTCCCGAGTCTCAATCTCATTCCCTGTCTCTAAAATAATCTCTCAAATCTCTTCCCTTTACAACTTCTTAAGCAATAAAGCCTTCCTATTCACGCAAGAGACACAAAATCTACTTTTTTTTAAGAGGGATTTTGATCTTTCTTTGGCAAAATTTGGTGCAAAGCTTTCAAAGAAGAGAGTTGAAGAAATTCTTTCAACACTGATGACGAAACATTGTTCTATGCATGTTTATACAGGTTTCATGTTAAAAGGAATTGCAAAGTTTCAAAGGTAGTTGCGAAAACGTTTGCACTTTATTTTTTTATTTTTTATTTTTTTATTTTTTATTGTTATTGTTATTATTAATAATAAATTATTATTATTACTATTGTTATTAATATTAGTATTTTTATATTATTATTATTATTATTATTATTATTATTATTATTATTATTATTATTTATTGCTTATTTTAACCATTAGTATTTTAATACTAGGATTATTATCTTTATTCTTATTATTATTAAATCAGATAACCTACAGAATCTATGATTATTAATTCCATTACTGCAATCATTAATACGATTATTATTATTACTATATACAATCGTTACTGCCATTGTTTCATTATTGTTATTATTATTATTATTATTATTATTATTATTATTATTATTATCGAAAATAATAAAATATTATATTAACTTAATTTTATTATCACTTATCACTGTTGTATTATTGCTACTGTTATTATAGCTATCATTATTATCATTATTATTTTTGTCTTATTGCTATATTTGAAGTAAATATCATCATTATTATTATTATTACTAGAATTATTGTAGTAAACATCATAAGTAACGTTTCTGTTATTGTTACTTTCATGATCAATATTTCTAGACTTTTGTTGCTCTAGAAGTAACATATAACTTGTAACTATTAAATAAATTAAAATTATATATATATTTATATGTATTAAACATTAGGGCTAAAAGGAAACGGTAGTGTTTCCCCCAAGCAGCCCCTTTTCAGAGAACTGGACAATCCCAATATTAAGATTATTAATGAATTTAGTAGTATAGGACCTACTTTTAAACTTTAAATCTGTAAATTTACCATTTCCTGAATAAAGTTTTGTGAATTGAATTGAATTCTTACTATACCAATATTATTATCATTGTCATTTTCATTGTCATCATGATTATCAATACTAAATTATTAATATTGTTTATTATTTTTATTATTGGCATTAAATTTTTAATTGTTAATTATTTATTTATCTTTAATTTAAATTTTTATTGATTTTTTAATTTATTATTATATTTTTAAAATTAATATTTATCAAAATCATTATTATTATTATTATTATTATTATTATTATTATTATTTATTATTATTATTATTATTATTATTAATTATTATTATTATTATTATTATTATTATTATTATTATGCCCAATATTAAAATAATTGGAGATTTAAATGACAAAAATTAAAGGACCGAAGATTCTTTAAATACAAAATTGACACACTATGCAATACAACAACAAAAGAGTGTGATACAACTAATACAAAACACTTCATATTCTTTTAATTACACAATATTCAAAATACATCCACACAAAATACAACAATACACATTATATTCATACAATACAATAACATCCCAATATCATATCGAGCTTTTCTGTGCCCCAAAACGTAATTCAATATACATTACAATCTACCACAATCCAACATCCTTACGGTGCCCATACAAAATCAAATACCCTGCTTGTGTATGTATATATACCAGCACAATACCCCAGCATGTCTACTATTAAAGGAAAAATTATTTCTTTATACCCAGGTATTCATTATTGGCGTTCCTTATGTAAAGAACTTTGTGTCAGAGGAACAAAAGGCCGGATGTGAATTCCGGAGAAAGGAAAGAGATTGAATAAATAAAATGTTCTTTGTGAGTGTGTGTGTGTAAGTGTGTAAATGTGTGTATGTAAATGTGCATGTAAATGTGTATGTAAATGTGTGTATGTAAATGTGTATGTAAATGTGTATTCAAATGTGTGTGTAAATGTGTATGTAAATGTGTGTATGTAAATGTGCATGTAAAGGTGTGTGTGTGTAAATGTGTATGTAAATGTGTAAATGTGTATGTAAATGTGTATGTAAATGTGTGTAAGTGTAAGTGTGTGTGTGTGTGTGTTCGCTCATTTTTGTGATGTGGGGCTAAAAAGTGCGTTCCGACTTCAAAGGATAACGTTTCCGCTTGATTGAGAATAATATATAATAATAATAATAATAATAATATATAATAATATATATATATATATATATATATATATATATATATATATATATATATATATATATATATATATATATATATATATATATATATATATATATAATATAATTAAAAATTTAAGCGTTTTTCTTTTCTTTTTCTTTCTCCTGGCGGCAGTACTTCTGTCTTACCTTCTGCTGCAGCCGAGTTCTTCCTTCAAACCTTTCCTATAGTTCAATCCCTATCATCCTGACAATTAACTCCTGTGCACTGTAAAAATTGTCCTAACGAATCGTTGGGACAAGTGGCAAAAATGTCACAGTAAAATTTTCAATAGAAAAAAAGACATGTTAAGCATAAGAAAGTCGCTTCACAGATTTATTTTTTCAGGAAAACTGAAAAATCTGTTGTGATATTTTTGTCACTTGTCCCAACGATTCGTTAGGACAATTTTTACAGTGTTGGCATCGAGATTTTTCTAATGGCGTGATATTTTCTTCGCCTTTGTTTAATAGTAAAAAGACATAGTTCTTGAAGGGTATAACTCCTGTGGATCTGAAATCTTTTTTTTTTTTTTCCTTGGTAAATTGACATGTCAATCCTGCAACTTAAAATTTCTTCTTCCTTTTGGGTTTTTAAATTTGTACCGATTGAAGGGGTCCTCTCTCACAACCTTCAGTCTTTTCATTCTATTAGAATCTGTTCTTATCCAAAGAATCATTATACACCCAAAATATTTTCAAACCTTTTAATTCTTGTAATCTGAACTTAGATCTCTATAGTATGGTTTCAAAATAGGTAACACAGCCAAGTGATCAATTTTTTTGACCTTTGACCCGTGATCTGACCCTTGGTCCTCTTGTTCTTCGATATTTCGATAAATATTTTGCTGTTGTGTTAGAGAAAGCCTTTAAGATATGGTGCACAAAACTACGATTTCTAAATCTCTTTTTCGGTATCAGTTCATCTCTTAATTTGGATTTTTTCAAAGATTTTCTTTTTAGCCAATCTTAAGCATCAATTTGTTACAAAATGTTCATCCTTAATGTCAGTTGGATATTGCTTACTCACTTGGAAACATTGTGAAAAAGTATTCCCATTTAATCAAAATTTTAAGTTGCTATGCGAAAACGTGCATTTAATCCTATATATATAACAACATTTTCAATGGACTTAAAACTGTCTCAAGTAGGCCTCTTCCAGTGAATAATGTGTCAGACATTTTCAGCTAAGTTGA
>SEYY01018706.1:52500-57500 GCA_009176605.1 Armadillidium nasatum | reverse complement strand
GGGTACGAGGGCTTACACTAAATTCTTGGAATGGGGAAACTTCATGGCCCTTTTTTCCCCTCTAAGCCATTATACAAAAATAAATATTATTTAACTTTCATTTTCTTTGTAATATTCATTAAAGATTATGCTTTTCATACAATTACTTTTTTTTCAGTATTTACAGGCATCAGGAGGTACCCAGGATTTATCTTGATTCCAACTAACATGTCAAAGTATGCTGCATAATCTTCACACATTTTAATGGGTGATGTTACAGAGAACTTTCTTGCTATTATTTTGATGAATTGACCACATATGAAGCAGCTTGCATCTGGCGAATCTTGCTGCCTCTTGGTGCCATTTAGCTTCTTATTAAGATGTGTAAATAAACTCAGCTATCTAGATGCGGAGTAAATGATGTCTATGAGTTCTAGAAAGCAATGTTCTAGAAAATTCTCAGTCTTTCTTATTTACATTCATGAGGTATAGAAAAATTCTTCCCAAAGTTTTTGGACACAGTTCCAAAAAATTTGCATAGATCAAAAAAATTTTAGACAATTTTATAAAATGAAACTGAACTCTACAATGTTTTTATTTGAACTAATCCGTTTTTAAAGGTTTATTTGAAATTTCAAAAAACAGCTCTAATATTCAAATTTGTTATATAATATCAATACTATTCTCAAAAAAATCTGGAAAAATAATATTGAATTATATAATAATTATGGATACATTAAAATGCTATAAAAATAAATAGAATACATCTTTGACTTAATGAAAAATGGCCTAATATCCAAATCACTTTCATAGCTAGCTACAAAATCAAAGCTTTGGATCACAATATACCTTCTCCTATTTACTTTAGTTACAAAATTTTTTTTTTTTTTTTTTTTATTAAAGTTCACATCTCACGGGCATTGCCCTATTCGAGGAGAGGAACTTTCTAGGTAGTATATACCTAGGATCCCGAAGTGGGATCGAACCGGCGCCCTCAAGTACGTGAGTCAATCCCTCTACCGTTCGAGCCACGGTAGACTATAACCTAACCTGAAAATAATGATTTTGAACCAGCTACACAAAAAAAATTTGAAATTCTGTTTTATAGTGTTTTTAGTTACAGTATATGTATTTTGTGTCTATTTAAATTTCAATTTATAGGCATAGTTAATTCGTTTGAAGGATCTCTTTGCATCGGATCCAAGTTCTGGAAATCATCATTTTCCAACTGTTTGAAGATTATCTTCAGTCGACATCATCTTGCACGTATGTAGGGTATATGGTCTGTCGTATGGTAATAATAATAATAACAATATATATATATATATATATATATATATATATTATATATATATATATATATATATATATATATATATATATATATATATATATATATATAATATATATATATATATGTTACAGTTATCGCCACCACTCAAGGGAAGAGTCCTATTCAAGGATGGGGTGTTAAAACAGTAATAAAATATAAATAAATCTTTAAGAATAAAATCTCTCCAAATCCCCACCTAATGCAAAATGAGAAAATGAGCCAAGACTCGAGCTTTAAAGTGAGAGAGATTAAATTCTGCAGGAAGCATACAGAAGATGGAATAGAATTCCACAAACACAGGTGGCTAGGAAGAAAGAAATACCAAAGCAGACAAGGAAACTTGATGTGCAGAGTTGGATTTAAGCCCTTGTACATCGAGGGTGTCGTAAAAGTGGTTAAAACAACGTAATGGTTAATTCCCTTTAGCACTTGCCAATATAATACATACAGAAAAGAGACAAAACACCAACTAACATCGTAAAGCAAAGGATTAAGTGAACTGGAAAGTACTGTACAGTTAAATAAATTTTTTGGCTTTAGTCTTGATCCTATCAAAAAAGTCAGGTGAAATCTGAGCTACCAAAGATATGAAAGCAGTACTCTATACAAGGGTGGACGACACCCTTGTATTGTTGAAGTAACTGAGAAGATCAAACAAATACACTTGGTCTGAACTGAATTCCCAACTTCTTTGAGGCTGCCCAAGCAACCATTGTGATGTAAGGTTTCAAAGACATTTTTTTTATGTTAAGGTACCAAGGATTTAATGTTATTTAATGGTGAGACGGAAGAGCCATCGAAGAAGATAGGAAAGTTAGGAGGTGTTTTTGAGAGGGAGATTTCTAGAAGTTGAGTTTTTAAAGAGTTAAATTTCACAAGTTGAGAAGACCCCACTGGGAAATTCTATCCAGATCAGCAAGAACGGAATCGGAAAGAGAAAGACGAGAGGCAATAGATGGAGCAGATAGATTTGAAATGAATAGTAAAAGGAGGTTCGAGTCCTCGGCATATTAATGATAGAGATAGATAAACAGCTGAGAAGATCAGTAATGAAAAGTAAGGATAGAGTTAGAGATAAGTCGTAACCCTAAGGAACGCCATACTGACAGGAAAGGAAGAAGAAGAAGAAGTCTCTCCATCAACTGCACCCGAAATTGAATAATTAAAAAGAAAACTATACATAAGTAAGCAGGAGTAGGAGGAAACCCATAGTTGGAGAATATGCAAAGCCGCAATGTATGTCATACACTATCAGATGCCTTAGATATGTCGAGACTCTCCACAGTCCCTAAGAGCAGAACACAGTAAATCTATCAAATACAAAATCCTCAGTAAGACCTCTAGGATGAAAAGCCATACTGCTAATCGGAAAGAAAAGAATGGGATTCCAGATGAACCAAAAAATGAGAGTTAGAGAAAGGTTTCAAAGATCTTAGACAGAATTCAAGTGAGAGCTGTAAGACGATAGTTAGAAGGATCAGAGCGGAATTTTTTTCTTCTTTTTTTTTGCAATGGATTGGCTTAATGACAGCTTCCAACACTGAAGGAAAATACTAATATTGAGACATAGAGAAATAAATTGAAGTAGGGACAAGGCATACCTAGAGGTACACTCCCTCAAAATTCGGAAAAGGATGATATCCTGGCACTTGTCTTTCCAACTTTCAAAGAATTTAGGAGAGCATATGCACCTGATCAAATGTGATCACAAAGTAATGGTTGGAATGTCATATTTTCTCATATATATAATATATATATATATATATATATATATATATATATATATATATATATATATATATATATATATATATATATATATATATATATATATATATATATATATATATATATATATATATATATATATATATATATATATATATTATATATATATATATATATATATATATATTATATATATATATATATATATATATATATATATATATATAATATATATATATATATATAATATATATATATATATATATATATATATATATATATATATATATATATATATATATATATATATATATATATATATATATATATATATATATATATATATATATATATATATATATATATATATATATATATATATATATATATATATATATATATATATATAATATATATATATATTATAATATATATATAATATATAATATATTTATATAATATATTATATATTTATAATAATAATTATATATATATATATATATATATATATATATATATATATATAATATATATATATATATATATATATATATATATATATATATATATATATATATATATATATATATATATATATATATATATATATATATATATATATATATATATATATATATATATATATATATATATATATATATATATATATATATATTAATACTCTTAATTAATGCGAAGTCAGTGTTTCAATTAAAATAGCCAAACTGTTTACTCAGAGGCTTGTTCCAATTTGAATGGATTTGAGAAAAGATTTCTCCACATTCATTATCTCTCATTGATGTGGTGTTGTTGTAGCTTAAAAAGAAGAAGCAGAATCTTCATTAACTGTTTAGGTAGTCTTTGAACAAACTACCAAATGTCATTAAATTAGTCTTTGAAAAGTACCAAATGTCACGTCTCTCTCATTAAGAGTTATTCAGTAGTTTACCGCATCGAGAATATTTCTAAACTCATTTAAATAAACCTTTGTGAGGCGTTTTGGTTCATAGAATAAAAATTCCCTTTTTTCCCTACTTTATTTTCCTTAGGGAGATTGAAGGTATTCGAGATTTTCCTTACTTATATTTTTAGGGAAAGAATGCTACTAGCGAATTTAGCCCCATCAACTATAATAGGTTTATAGATTTTAAACTAAATAGGTTTACAGGTTTAAACTATTTAGGTAAACAAAACAGATCATTTAATTTTTACAGATTTTGAATAGCAGAAGCTCGTTTTATTTAGAGATTAACTCAGGTAAGAGTTTTAGATATGCAAATGTGCGAAAATATTCGCCCTTATAAAGGTCAAGATATGAATCTGACGAAAAACGGAATAGAAATGATGATAAAAATTAGTAAAAAAAAATACTTGCACCAGTTGTATAATAAATATAAAGGTTAAAAAAAAAGGTAAAGAAAAGAAGTGAACAAAAACTACGAAAGTGATTCAAAGAAGGTAAGAAATAACGGTCTTTATGAAAGTAAAAGATAGATAGAAAAAAAAGAGAATAAAAAAAGGATAGATAGAAAGGTAGATAAAATAATAGCTTTAAAAGGGGATTAAGAACATATAAAGGAAGGTTTCTTTAAAGCTATTTATTCCTGTTTTCTTCTGTACCTATCCTGTGTTCGCGAACAATGGAGAAGAAATACCATGGGATGACCTTTTCCGACCTCTGAGACCATGTCCAAGGGGCCATTTTAAGGCTTCCAGTCCGTAAGTGGCCATTTTAAGCTCGCACGTTTTTGATTTTGAAAGACAGATGATTTTGCGCCATGAATAGAAAGAAGAATAATTAAAGAAAAGAAAGAAAAAAAAAGAAGAAAAAAAAAAAGTATATTTGAGGCCTACCGATTTAGTCAAGAATTTCAATGTCTCTTTGCTCTTGATTTGGAGTATATTTGTGCAGATTTGAGTATAGAGACGAAAGGTGCTCCTTCAAACTCAAAATAATGCT
>SEYY01018706.1:35000-37500 GCA_009176605.1 Armadillidium nasatum | reverse complement strand
TCTTCCTCCTTCCCATTCCTTTGATCACGTGATCAACGTTCCAGATATCAGCATATCTCGCTATACAAATTCCTTGCATTCCAAAGGCAGGTGTTAGCTATGAATTTAAAAGGAATATTAATAAAAATCTTCTATTCGAAGAGAGAGAGAGTAAAAAATAAATATTCCAGCTGTTGAAAGGTAAGTATAATTGCGAGACACAAGACCTCAAAGGTTACGTTCTTTATATTCCGGAGAAACGAACCATGGGAACTTGATAGGAGGCAGTTCGTGGTACCTCGAAAGTTCTCTCTAAATACAAGTCGACTCATCTGTAGCTTTTTTTTTTTTATTTTACACAAAAGCTTAAATAACGTTTAAAATACGTGGAAATAAAAGAGAAACATTGAAGTAAAATGAAAATGAAAGAAAAAAAGAAAAGAAAGGCAACTATTAAAAGATCATTCACAAAATTAAAAATGTTAAAAAAAAAAAAAATAAAAAAAAAAAAAATTATAGCACGCGATATTAAGAATGGTAACATCAACTACATCTTAACGTTTGGTTTGGTGAATGTTGCCTTTGAATGGGAATTATAAGTTTTTCAGTAGGTTATTATTTAGAAATACCATTTTTTATATATTAAGGTGTTGTTAATCTATAGTCTTGACTTTTTAAATGTCAATCATTAATTTAACAGAAACTTTAGTATTCTCATTTAGGTTATATATATATATATATATATATATATATATATATATATATATATATATATATATATATATATATATATATATATATATATATATATATATATATATATATATATATATATATATATATATATATATATATATATATATATATATATATATATATATATATATATATATATATATATATATATATATATATATATATATATATATATATATATATATATATATATATATATATATATATATATATATATATATATATATATATATATATATATATATATATATATATATATATATATATATATATATATATATATATATATATATATATATATATATATATATATATATATATATATATATATATATATATATATATATATATATATATATATATATATATATATATATATATATATATATATATATATATATATATATATATATATATATATATATATATATATATATATATATATATATATATATATATATATATATATATATATATATATATATATATATATATATATATATATATATATATATATATATATATATATATATATATATATATATATATATATATATATATATATATATATATATATATATATATATATATATATATATATATATATATATATATATATATATATATATATATATATATATATATATATATATATATATATATATATATATATATATATATATATATATATATATATATATATATATATATATATATATATATATATATATATATATATATATATATATATATATATATATATATATATATATATATATATATATATATATATATATATATATATATATATATATATATATATATATATATATATATATATAATTATAATAAAAACATTTTTAAGAGAAAGGAAAACTATTCTAAAGAGCATTTTTTGTAGTAAGTTGTATATTAGAAAATAAACTTAAATATAAAATAATAATAATAATGATAATAATAATAATAATAATAATAATAATAAATAATAATAATAATAATAATAATAATAATAATAATAATAATAATAATATAAGAAGAAGAAGAAGAAGAAGAAGAAGAAGAAGAAGAAGAAGAAGAAGAAGAAATAGTAATAATAATAATGATATAATGATAATAATAATAATAATAATAATAATAATAATAATAATAATAATAATAATAATAATAATAATAATAATAATAATAATAATAATAATAATAATAATAATGATAAAAATAATAAAAATAATAATAATGATAATAATAATAATAATAATAAATAATAATAATAATAATAATAATAATAATAATAATAATAATAATAATAATAATAATAATAATAATAATAATAAATAATAATAATAATAATAATAATAATAATAATAATAATAATAATAATAATAATAATAATAATAAAAATAATAATATATATATAATAATAATAATAAAATAATTATACCTTATGTTGCACAAGTCTTTGAAGCAATCACTCTTGAAAAGAAAAGCAAATTTATTTAGTAAGTTTATTTTGTTAAAAGAGCGATATCCTTTTTTTTTTTTTTTTTTTGTAAATTAATTGCCATATAATTAAGTTTATTTTCTTTTGTACATTAAAAATTTTCAAAATTATCTTATAACGATAATTATCCCTTTATTCCCTATTTCAGAGATGTACTCATTGCTTCATATTTCAGAGAAGCACTCATTGCTTCGATCTCTAGCTCTTATCATATGTAGAAATAGCTTATAAAGCTCCCCCCTTCAATAGGTCAATACCAAAGAGGTT
>SEYY01018706.1:12500-15000 GCA_009176605.1 Armadillidium nasatum | reverse complement strand
ATATATATATATATATATATATATATATATATATATATATATATATATATATATATATATATATATATATATATATATATATATATATATATATATATATATATATATATATATATACATATATATATATATATATATACATATATATATATATATATATATATATATATATATATATATATATATATATATATATATATATATATATATATATATATAATATATATTTATATATATATTCAAAAGAAGAAATATGCTACCGAGAATTGAAAGGAGTAGCTAGCGACTTGAAATAGCGATATTTTAAGGAAAGGTTTTAGCAATTTTGTGGCTAAATACTAGTTGGAAAGAATCAGAGAAAATCATAGAGAGAGAGAGAGAGAGAGAGAGAGAGAGAGAGAGAGAGAGAGAGAGAGAGAGAGAGAGAGAGAAGAGAGAGAGAGAGAGAGAGAGAGAGAGAGAGAGAGAGAGAGAGAGAGAGAGAGAGAGAGAGAGAGAGAGAGAGAGAGAGAGAGAGAGAGAGAGAGAAATTTAAAGAAATGGATATCTACACTCTCTCCCTACAGAGTACGAGTAGATTCATTCTATAAATATGACGCGTACTCCATGCAATGAAATAATGCTCCAAAAAAAAACAATATTATCAACAAAAGAAAATTTATTGCTTTCAAAAGTTTCCACCTAACACTTAGCCTCTTATGATACTGTTTAGTTAAAGAATAATATGATTTGAAGGATAAAGTAAGATTTGAGTTACGTGCTATCACGGATGTTTACAAAGGTGAGAATAATTACATCCAGAAAGTAGATAAAATAATCTAGTTTTTGTCAATTGAAGACAACGATGTTATCCATGTCTAAATTAGAAATACGCAAAAAATGGGCGGCACTATTGTGGTTATTTGTTCCAAGGTCATGCTTAGAGAATGTTGCTATTAAATAATCTCTCTTTGTCTAACGGAGATGAGACTGGAAGGACTGAAATGTTTCCAAATCTTCCCGTTAATTATGGATAGATTTGAAAACTTTTTTTTAAAGAAAAAAATGTTAAAGAAATGGGACGATATTTAGTGGGTTGAGAGGGTGCGTATTTTTTCGACAGGCTAAATGAGTGCACTTTCCCAGTAGGAAACGATGGTCAAAGCGGACATATATATATATATATATATATATATATATATATATATATATATATATATATATATATATATATATATATATATATATCCATCCCGGATATATGCATATATATATATATATCCATATATATATAAATACTATATATATATATATGAATATGCATATAATCTTTCTGGTTCTTCTTCACGCCTTTTTCTGGCATTTACCAAAAAATATCAACTCTAACTTTTCTTTCTTCCTCTTTCCTTCCTCTAGTATCTTTCGATAGCACAACTGCCGTTCTGCCTTGTTCTTAAGCTGAACTCTTCGCTCAAACTTTTGCCTCTAATTCAGCCTTAAACGATTCCGGAGCTATTCCTCCTCCTTCAACTCCTTCCGACTCATTTATACCTAAAATTGTAATTTCTTCTAAAGATATCATTCATGCTCTCTCTGAGCTTAACAGAAAGAAGGCGTATGGTCCTGATGGTCTCCCTCCTGTGGTTCTCTAAACTTGTGCTTCCGAGCTTGCACCCTGACTGGTAAACTATTTCGTCTCTGTCTTTCTACTTCAACCATCCATTCTTGCTGGAAACATGAGCTCATTCAGCCTGTGCAGAAGAAGGAGAACACCTCTCAACCCTCCAACTTCCGTCCCATTTATTTGATCTCCGTTTTCTCCAAACTTTTCGAATCTATCCTTAACAAGAATAGTTTGGAAACATCTCAATTCTCCCAATCTTATCTCTGATCGACAATATGGCTTTCAGTAAGAAAAGCTCTACTGGTGATCTTCTTTCTTTTCTTTCTGACTCTTTGTCTTTCACTCTTCGGCATTTCGATGAATCTTTTGCTGTCGCGCTGGACATATCGAAAACCTTCGATAGAGTTTGGCGCAAACCATTGATTTTTAAATTTCCTTCCTTTGGAATCTATCCTTCTCTCTGTAGTTTTCCCACCGATTTTCTTTCCGGTCGTTCTATAGCAGCTGTTGAAGACGGCCACCGTTCATTCTTTAAATCTGTTAATTGTGGTATTCCTCAGGGTTCTGTCCTATCTCAACATTTTTTCTACATTTCATTAATGACCTTCTCTCTATTACTTCATCACCTATCCACTCCTATGCTGCTGACTACACCATTCATTATTCCTTTCTGTTTCAAAGGGGAAACAGTTGATTGAAGCAACAGTTAATTGATTCTAGAATGGAGCCTTGGAACAACTGACCTCTTATCTTTCTCGTATTTCAAATTGGGGCAGAGAGAACATGGTTGTTTTCAATGCTTAAAAACTCAGTTCCTACATCTCTCTACTCTAGACAGCCTTCAACACAACTATAACATCTTCTTCGAAAACACACAACTCAAGCCTTCATCTGTCC
>SEYY01018705.1:127500-131738 GCA_009176605.1 Armadillidium nasatum | reverse complement strand
GCTAGGTGAGCGAAGTAGAATAAAGATAGGCAAAAGCTACTGAGATGAAAGGTGAGTGAAATAGGGGGGGGGTTAGCCTTCACAGAGAATGAAATGTGGGGGGAAAGAGATGTTAGAAAGTGTGGGGGGAAAGGTCAGCCAAACTTCAAAGTATTAATGTTGGGATTAAATATATTGTTATATCCTACAAAGGTAATTAGTTCTTTTGATTTATAATATTGCATTTTTTTTTTTTTTTTTTTTTTTTTTTGTTATCCCAATATAATTTTATTTTCTTATTATTAAAATCAAAAAAAAAATGATTATAACCACTCACAAACACAGATATTATAATATATATATATATATATATATATTTTATATATATATATTATATATAATATATATATAAAGAAAATAAATTAAAGGATTTTAGTTTCCTTAAGAAGAAAATTGGATGAAGAACCTTAGGTTTAAAGGTTTCCCTCAGACAATTATGCAAATTAGGAGGATACTTCAATGCCATTTATTGTGTCTTGATTGCTTGCCCTTTTCGTTAAAAGATAATTTCTTTAATGACTTCAATTTTTCTATCCATCTCTTCTCTCTTAATACTTCTATTGTTTCATCTCAGTTGCTACAATCGAATATATAATATATATATATATATATATAATATTATATATATACTATTATATATATATATATATATATTATATATATATATATATATATATATTATATATTATATATATATATATATATATATATATATATATATATATATATATATATATATATGATGAAAATATTGGAAATTATTTTAGGTAAAAATAATTTTGGTAAATTTTTCGCATCATTAAACTTTTCCAATTTTTGAACGGATATTCATTCTAATAAGGCTTCGTAATTGGTTTTCCAATTTTTCGTCTTTAATGCAATAAAAATACATAAAATACAGAATCAAGCCAAATAGATGCGATAAATTCATCATACACATGCACATACACTGCTTAATACATATATGAGGCTTGTTTTTAATTCATCATACATATACATTGAGTAATATAATTTTATGTAGTTTATTTTTAATTCATCATACACTTGCGCATACACTGTGTAATATATCTATGAAGCGTATTTTTGATTCATCATAAACATGCTCATACACTCATATTTATAAAGCGCATTTTTGATTCATCATACACTCATTTTTATAAAGCGTATTTTTGATTCATCATACATATGCTCATACACTCATATTTATAAAGCGTATTTTTGATTCATCATACACTAGCTCATACATTGAGTAAGATATTTATGAAGCTTATTTTAAAAGTTAATCGGAAAGCAATAAATTTTTTAATTGAAACACTTTTGAAACCACATGTTCAAAGGCACAATTTAATGAAGAGCATAATTTGCCATCAGAAATTTTGACCTCACCCCCCCCCCCATCTAACACACACAAATTATATCTCTCCCAAAATCATTCTGTAATATTATCCTCAAAAATTGCCGAACAAGACTGGTTATTGGTATAGTTGATATAAAAAGATTTTATCAGAGTAGAATGCTAGGTCACGTAATGATTTCCTCCTCACGTATTTTAAAGGTAAATGTGTGTGCATAGCTTCTCGCTTGGCAAAACATCAAAAATGTAAATATCAGTTTTTTTCCCCTTTAAAGTTCAACCCATATTTTCCCTTCGCAGATTTCCAAATTAGATGCAGAGTTAAAGTTGTCCAGCTGATTCGGCACAGAAGCAATACTGGAAAGTACAGATTCACACACACATGCACAAAATCGTGTATATATATATATATATATATATATATATATATATATATATATATATATATATATATATATATATATATATATATATATATATATATATATATATATATCTTGAAATATCTCGAATTTCTAAACGGGCAGAGAAAACAGGTTTTTTGCATGCATCAAAAACTCAGTTTGTTCATCTTTTTACTCGACATAATCAACCACACAGCTATAATATCTTAAAATTATTGGCGTTTTTTTTATCGTGAGTTTTCTATGAAGGATCCCGTTATATCTCTTTCTAAACAAGCTTCGTTAAGTTATCTCAGATTCTAATTCTTTACAGGGATGTCGTTCGTCCTTATATGGAGTACGCCTCACACAGCTCTCTTTGAAAAGTTGAAGCCTAGAGTTTTTCATATTATTAACTGTTTCGATCTCCCTAACTGTTTACAGTCTCATTCTGCGCGTCAAATTGCTGCGTCATTCTCTTTGTGCAAAATACAATTTTTTGAATTACAAATAACTTCTGATCTATGAAAATAAAAGCATTTCAGCACAGTCAGTGTATAGGGTAATTTTCTTTCCATAGATTTTACCATTTTTCTATCTCTTCATACACGGGTACAGAAATATAAAGAATAAAGAATATTTCCTGATTTTCCGAAGACCATATCAATTCTCAGTCATTGCATGATAAGTGCTATATATATAATAATAAATAATATAATAATATATATATATATATATATATATATATATATATATATATATATATATATATATATATATATATATATATATATATATATATATATATTAAGAAAAATAATGAAACTGAAATTTAATCAAAAAATTCCAATCAGCTTCGACGAAAATATTTGGTCAAAAGACAAATGAAAAAAAAGTTTCATTGTTTCAAAAATTTTTTTTTCAACACCAATGTAAAAAACTCTTAAACATTTAAAGTTATATATATATAATTATATAGTATATATATATATATATATATATATATATATATATATATATATATATATATATATATATCGTAAAGTGGGGTAATTCCGTCCATGTGGAGCAATTCGGTTCAGTGGCAAAAAATTTAAAATTACATTGCAAAATACGTCTTTAAAAATGTAAAATAATACGGTTTAATGTCTTTGGTATTACTCTCTTATAGAACTTTTAATTAAATCATAATTAACTTAGTATTTATTTTTTTATCTTCAAAAGTACTATAAAATTGACTAAATTTTTACTCTTATGCTAGGCTTCATATAGGTCACATAATCTGTAAGAATTAAAGGGGATCGAGATATATTAATAAGAAAAGATTAAAAACCTCAATGGAATCACTGAATTCATTCAGGTAAGACAAATATGGCTTTTGAGACAAATAATAAAATACGGCAATTCGGTCCAGGTATAAAAAAATTATGTGTGGCAATTCGATTCAGGATTAAAAAAACATAAATTTTTTTTTTTTTCACTATCTAACGCTATATTCACGCACGCGCTATCGACTTCATAGTATTTAAGTTTAACGAGAAACAATTTTTTATTACAGATACAATTTTTGTATATATATATATATATATATATATATATATATATATATATATATATATATATATATATATATATATATATATATATATATATATATAGTAACGATTAAATATAGCTATAGAAATTGCGACAACAATGATCTGGAAAAAAGATTTCAAAGTATATTAGATTTAAATCTATGTATCAATAAAGTATTGACATAATAAATAATGAAATCGAGTAACAGTTTAGCATAGGTTGCTACTTCCCTAATTCAAAAAAACGAGGAAAAGGGGTAATGACGTCATTCTAAGATGTTTCTACGTACCCTGACTTTTTTATAGCATTTTCAAGCAATACATTTTATTAATTTTTTATATTTATACTTTGGTACCACAGACTAAACTTTTTATTATTCATAAATTCCGAAGCAATCAAACATAATTATAACAATATTAAATAAGTTTATTTTTTTAATATTTTTAATATTTTTTCTTTGAAAATCAACTGATATCATAATTAATGAAATAAAATATTTTAATGATGATTTTAAGATATACGAAAATTGGTGTGGACAGAATTCCCCCCACCCTAAAAAAATCAGGGAGAAATTCAGGTCCCCATTACTTAAGAGCTTGCAATATTTCTCACCTACTATGTACACATTTATAATTATACTAATTCTTGTCCCAAAGGATAATAACATGTAAAAAAATATTATTTTGAAAAATAAATAAATAAATAATTAATAAAAAGCTATAATCCTTATCAATTTATTACCCCACTATTATATATTATATATATATATATATATATATATATATATATATAATTATATATATATATATATAATATATATATATATATATATATATATATATATATATATATATATATATATTAAACCATTCGATTATGAGATG
>SEYY01018705.1:100000-117500 GCA_009176605.1 Armadillidium nasatum | reverse complement strand
ATATATATATATATATATATATATATATATATATATATATATATATATATATATATATATATATATATATATATATATATATATATATATATATTTTTTTTTTTTTTTTTTTTTTTTTTTTTTTTTTATTTTTATTAATTTTAAATCAACTTTATAAATTTTTATAATATAATAATACTAATAATAATAAAAAATAATAATAACTGAATTATAATATAATAATAAAAAATAAAAAAATAATAATGATAATAACACACACGCTCGATCTATAATTTTTTATTTTTATAAAGGCTTTGAGATGTTTCAATAATCACCTTCCCACCCACTACCCTCCCTCAATACCTTGTACAACTTCCTCCAACAAAATCTACCATATGATTTCTCCAAGTTCTTAAAAGATGCATTCCCAATTTTACCTTTCTCATGCAATTTATTACCAATCAAACTCAATGTGAACACCTGTTCTACACATCCCCTTATCCTCTCTAAAAAAAAAAAAAATCCTTGATCCTCAACCACCCTCAATTTTGTCAATTCTTTCACTCTTGCCAGTAAATCTTCTCATAAATCTTCCCTACCACACTCAACAGGCTTATTTCAACTTTAAAATTTACTTCGTCTCAATTGGTAAATCTTAACACAACATTTTTTCTCTTAATTTTCATGCTTTTTTTCTCCAACTGCTCCATCCTACCCTAAAGCATATCTTCTGGAATTTTAATCAAGCTGATTGGGGTCCTTGCTTTGCTTCTACGCTAACTATCCCTGGAGTGTGTCTGTTTTGTCTCCGAAGTCGCTCCGTTTCTTCCGAGATGAGCAAGTTCATTCTTCTTCAAAATCTTTCTCTCATCAAAATACATGGTTCGATCGAGCTTGCTCTCTTAACATTCCGGCTAGAGACATCGCGTATCGCTTACGAAATTTGAGTTAGGTGGGACTTTTTGGGGAGTTTTATTTCTTTTATTACTTTAACACTTTCTCCTTAAATAGGGCTCTGCCAATGAGTTGCAGTGATATGTGTAAAAAAATAATAATTAACACACACCATTTTATTCCCTATTCCTTTATATATAGGCACTATGCACACATCATGCCACTCCTGAGGTGCTCTCCCTTCACCACAACACATTAAACTCTCTAATAATAATTTTTAAACTTTCTAATTAACCACTTCTCTAGCTCCCTCTCTTATCATCTGCATATGCACCCTCCGTACCAGCCAACTTTTTCTTTTGTATATATATATATATATATATATATATATATATATATATATATATATATATATATATATATATATATATATATATATATATATATATATATATATATATAATATTATATAATTTAAAATACTTTTACAATAGTCTTATCCAATGAACTGTTATTCTGTGACTGTGTATAAACAATTGAAAATATTTTAAATTTGTCACAAAATTTGCTTTCAATATGAACCATGTGTTGGTAGGAACTTGATACTAATATTTTTTTTATTTTTATTTCTTTTTTTTGAACTCGAAAGTAATTTTACGTCTTTTTGCTTACATTATAAATAAAATAAATTTTTTATTTTTTTTTCTTTTGAAGTGTTAATAACTGTATTTTTTCATGAATACCAATATTCAATTTTCATTATCATAAAAATGTATGAATACTGTGAATAATAATAATAATAATAATAATAATAATAATAATAATAATAATAATAATAATAATAATAATAATAATAATAATAATAATAATAATAATAATAATAATAATAATAATAATATAATAATAATAATAATAATAATAATAATAATAATAATAATAATAATAATAATAATAATAATAATAATAATAATAATAATAATAATAATAAATAATACTAATAAAATAATAATAAAAGCAATATCGTTAACAAATTATACTAAACCCTAAATTTACAAATCATAAAATAATACAAATAATAATAATAATAATAATAATAATAATAATAATAATAATAATAATAATAATAATATATATAATAATAATAATAATAATAATAATAATAATAATAGTAATAATAATAGTAATAAAACCCATTACAAGCCTCTTATAATAATTCCTTATTCCGAAGGCTATTTTTTAATAGTATTAAAAATTTAATCAAAAAAATCTATTGTTTCATAAAAGGCTTAAAGGAAACCAGAGTAATAAAGGTTAATAAATATTAATAGAATTACTCCTCCTACTACTACTACTACTACTACTAATAATAATAATAATAATAATAATAATAATAATAATAATAATCATAATAATAATACATCATAATAATAATATTCATAGTAATATTCATAAAATAATAGGACGAAAGTCCTTCCTGGGGGAAGATGATTTATTTTTATTTTAATAATAATAATAATAATAAAACCATTCAGGTTTATTTATTAACATTGATATTTATGATTATAAGTGCTTAAAGGCAAATACTAATATACTATATATATATATATATATATATATATATATATATATATATATATATATATATATATATATATATATATATATATATATATATATATATTATTTACTACTACTAAAAATAATAGGAAATCGATGGAATATTGTTGGATGATAATTTTATATCTTTTCTCATAGGGGAAGATAAACTACATTTCTTTATAAATCCAATTTTTTATCTTCCTCTCTCTCTCTCTCTCTCTCTCTATATATATATATATATATATATATATATATATATATATATATATATATATATATATATATATATATATATATATATATATATATATATATATATATATATAGATATATATATATATATATATATATATATATATATATATATATATATATATATATATATATATATATATATATATATATATATATATATATATATATATATATATATATATATATATATATATATATATATATATATATATATATATATATATGACTTTTGTTAAAGCAGTTATCGAAAATTGGTTGAGAATAATATTTTTGAGTTATAACTTTACAGTTGTTTGTGAGATATTACTATATGTTAATAAGAGTGTTTTCCTTATAGTATGTTCAACAGACTGAGGTTTTTTTTTTTTTTTTTTTTTTTTTTTTTTTTTTTGCAAATATTTTTAAATTATTAATTGGAATTAGTGAAAAACGTTGTAAAATCTATAATTTGAAGTGCGAAATTACAAAAATATTTTTTATTTCTTTTTTTTTAACAAGAAACTTCCGTATATATATATATATATATATATATATATATATATATATATATATATATATATATATATATATATATATATATATATATATATATATATATATATATATATATATATATATATATGTGTTGTGTGTGTGTATGTGTTTGTGTGGGTAAAGTAAACGGTAAAAAATTACTTTTTATACCTCCTAAGTGAAGACAAATTGTCTTACGACAGATGCATTTGGATTAAGAGTAAAATAAATGATAAAAATCGGAATATATATATATATATATATATATATATATATATATATATATATATATATATATATATATATATATATATATATATATATATATATATATATAGAGAGAGAGAGAGAGAGAGAGAGAGAGAGGAGAGAGAGAGAGAGAGAGAGAGAGAGAGAGAGAGAGAATATTAAAAATTTCGATACAAATTTACTCTTTTTATAAAAATATAATTTTTATTTCAAATGTAATTTCATTGGCTAAACTTCTTTTTCTAATAAATTACAAGCACTTCATTCAAACATTGAAAAGGTAGGCCAGGCCCAAAATGAAGAGCTTACAACCAATGATTAAGAATATTTTCCTTTTTTGAGGACTTTCCATAACTTTAGAATTTAGGACTAACTATTACGTAGAAGTAAATTTTGAAATTCGAAAATATTTTGCGCCAAGTTGTGGAACGGAAATAAAATAATGTTTCATAACTTTTTGTTGACTTCGGAACTAACAGGAAATCTGAAGGGAACATGAAATGTTTTCTAACCTTTCATGAGACTTTTTTTTTTCTTCTTCTTTTTCCATTTACAATATATGACTGAATCGTGAAGTACGTGATGTTTTTCAATAAAGTTCAAAAAATAATATTTGTATATATATATATATATATATATATATATATATATATATATATATATATATATATATATATATATATATATATATATATATATATATATATATATATATATATATATATATATATATAATATATATTTATATAAATAATATATAAATAAAGTATAAAAATAAATAATAAATATATATTATATATATATATATATATATATATATATATATATATATATATATATATATATATATATATATATATATATATATATATATATATATATATATATATATATATATGCCAGACGCTAGTTAACAGTTAAATAATTATGATGTTTATGTATCACATACGAGTTCCAATAGGAAAATTGGTGACCCCAGAGAGTGACAAGAGCAATAATTAAAAATGAATTTTTACTAACAGAACTATATATATATATATATATATATATATATATATATATATATATATATATATATATATATATATATATATATATTACTAACTTCCTTTCTAGTAAATATATTAAATCACTAACTTTCTTACTGGTCAAAATACTAATCACATTCTTATTAGTAAAACTCTCAATTACTAACTTTTTTTATTGGGATAGGTAACTCCCATTATCCAATAAAACAAACAATAAACTTTAAAATTATCTTTTAAATTATAATAATAAAATTTTAATGTAATTTTAATAATAAATTCTCACCACAGAAATTGAACGAAGATTTTATACCTTCAAACTTGAATTCATTAAGTCAAAATTTGCATTTTATTAAATCCAGAAAAATTTAATACTAATTTAATGGTTGGAAACATATATGAAAATCTATATGTTGATGTATAGATTTTTAATATATTTATCATGTCTTTTTTTAAAAAAATTATTAATAACGTTTTTAATCTATTAATTTTTTCATTAGTCTTTGACATATTTGCTTTGACTCGACAGCGCCATTTCATTTATTACTTTCTATATATATATATATATATATATATATATATATATATATATATATATATATATATATATATATATATATATATATATATATATATATATATATATATATATATATATATATATATATATCACAGTCCAGCCTAGTAGACTGATGCCTGTCAAGTGCTACTCCTCCAGTGTTAGATCCTGTGTGACGAGTAGCAGCCTTGGTTGCATGAGCAGCTTTTATTTTACGTAGCCGGCTTGCTGGGCCTGTCGCTACAACTTCCCATTGTTTAAAACGGCAGGAATCTGTGAGAAAAAATTTTAAACAGGTGAAGAGTTTTTGCGCCCCTGTTGGCTACTGAAAAGAAGCCCTCTTCAAGTGGTAAAGATCTGTTTTTAAACTTCACACCAATTTACTTAAAATTTAATAATTTTTAAAATTTTCTCGCCTTAAAATCTGATTTTTTTTTTAAAATGTGAAATTGCTATAAATTTCTAAATTTTTTCCACTGGCTTAAAATCTCCTCTCCTTCACAAAACTTCTCTTAAGCAAATTTTCTCTTGTTTCTTAAATCTATCTTGATTTTTGTCTCATCTCTTTCCTTTAATCTCTTCTTCTAGTTTCTTCTCTTCCTTGCTCAATGATTTTATTGCGACTTGTTCGAACGATATATATATATATATATATATATATATATATATATATATATATATATATATATATATATATATATATATATATATATATATATATATATATATATATATATATATATATATATATATATATATATATATATATATATATATATATATATATATATATATATATATATATATATATATATATATATATATATATATATATATATATATATATATATATATATATATATACAGTATATATTAAAATGAAGGAAAACAAATTCGTGCATCTGATTTTATGACGGTACGTGTCAAATTTAGTCCCCTGGTAAGGAAAGTATTGACGTGGTACTCAGGCTTTCGTGACAGGGAAAAAATGGCCTTGATACACACGATGATATTCCATAACGTGTAAAACGTTTCCATTTTTCTTGGGACTAAGGGATATAAAGTAGAACAAAGGGAAAGATGAGATGAATGATAATAACCAATAAAATATATATATATATATATATATATATATATATATATATATATATATATATATATATATATATATATATATATATATATATATATATATATATATATATATTAGGGATGGAGTGAAGTATCGGTATCGGTATCGGTATCGGCAAGTATCGGCATATTTTCCGATACCGGTATCGGTATCGGTATCGGTATCGACCTTTTCAGTATCGGTATCGGTATCGGCAAAAAATTCCCGATACCGATACCGATACCAGGTCTAATAATTCTCAAGAGAGAAACTACGAATTCTACTTTTCTACCAAGCCTACCTACATTGAGGAAATGATCGTAATACGATTTTTTTCGGTTTATCAGTGAATGGCAAGGAATTTTTGAAAGAAAAAAAAATCAAAAACACTTAAATTAAAAGAATAAAAGTAATTCAAATAAATAAAATAAAATTTTTTTAAAAAAATGAAAAGTTTCAAATATATATATATATATATATATATATATATATATATATATATATATATATATATATATATATATATATATATATATATATATATATATATATATATATATATGGTCAGACTTCGGTTTAAAAAAGGTACATTTGAATTCGTATCTTCACTTTACCCTGCAGATGTTGCATAAATGTGAACAAGAGAGAGAGAGAGAGCTACATGAAAAAAATATCACCCACGTAAATATAAATCTTCTTGACTCAGTTTAAATCAGCTGACTATAATTGAAAAGCAAGAAATACAAACACGAGTCAGCATGCAATAGATACCGTACCATGTAGATACTCAATGATCATTGATTTAGTGACACATTTCGCTTGTGAAGGAGTAGGGTGGTTTTCCCATTTTTCTTAAAAAAAAGTGTTAAAAGTGTTCTGGTTTTATTTGAGTAGCAAAAAAAAAAAAAAATAAATAAAAAAAAAAATATATATATATATATATATATATATATATATATATATATATATATATATATATATATATATATATATATATATATATATATATATATATATATATATAAATGCCATGTATTCTGATATGTTGTCCTCCGAAGGCCTGCCTCCGGCCTTTGCCCACCGAAGGATATATATATATATATATATATATATATATATATATATATATATATATATATATATATATATATATATATATATATATATATATATATATATATATATATATATATATATATATATATATATATATATAATTGCGTGAAAAAAATAAAATGGGGTATATATGTTTTCTGGATTTGTAAAAAGCATACGATAGGCTATGCAGGAGGAAGTTGTTTGAAATATTAATGGAAAGGGGGTTGAACGGGAAATTACTGAAAGGGATCAAAGCCTTTTATGAAATTGTAGATCAAGAGTGAGGGTGAAGAGGGAACTATCCGATTGGTTTAGCATATGGGTGGGATGGTTATGTCGCCATGGTTATTTAACCTATTGATGGATGGTGCAGTTGGGAAAGAGAGAGAAGGGAAGGGTATTAGGTTGAAAAATATGGAGGGTGAATAGGATGTGAACATTTTACTTTTTGCAGATGATGCGGTGCTGGTGGCAGAATCTGCTGAAAAGTTGAGAATACTGGTGAGAGTTTGAGGGAAAATATACAAATATGATTGAAAGTCATTCCAGCGAAGAGCAAAGTTATGAGGATTGGACGCGGGGATGTGGAGATGTGGGGGGAGGAATGGGGGGTGTAGAAGTGGGGGGAAGGAGACTTGAAGAGGTGGATGAATTCAAATATCTAGGATTGTTGATGGAAGCTAAGGGCTCGACGGAAAAAGAAATAAAAAATAGAGTGGTAAAGGAAAAGTGTTGGGGAGCCTAAGAGAAGTTTGGAAAAAGGAAAAATTTCGAAAGAACTAAAGATAAGAATGTTTGAATGTATGTGTTTACCTTCTGTAATGTATGGGTGTGAAACATGGATGATAAATGCTTGGGCGAGGAAAAGTTTGAAAGTCTTTGAGATTATACTACTATAATCATTTATATTTTCTTTGAAATTAAAAAAAAAAATATTTTATTTACTTTTCTAATTATTGTACAAGATACATGAAATCAGGTTAAATAAAATTTAAAATAACTTTTTATTTTAATTTTTATCTTTTAATTTGCTGGATCTTACAAAACAATTATCAGTTTTTAAATGATTTTTTCCCATTAAGCCTAAAGCATGGAGCTTATAAGTTACGTTAGATCGTTGGAGAATTGAAATAAATGTTTAAGTAACAGACAGGGCATTGTTTAGCTGCTGCCATTGGTAAAATAATAAGATGGTAACCGAGGTACATGATATATATATATATAATATATATATATATATATATATATATATATATATATATATATATATATATATATATATATATATATATATATATATATATATATATATAATATATATATATATATATATATATATATAAATGTTTTTTTAAAGTACAAAATTGGTATCGGTATCGGGTATCGGTATCGGCATATTTTTAGGTATCGGTATCGGTATCGGTATCGGCAAAGCTTAAATCTTGGTATCGGTATCGGTATCGGTATCGGCAAAAATTTTGGTATCGCTCCATCCCTAATATATATATATATATATATATATATATATATATATATATATATATATATATATATATATATATATATATATATATATATATATATATATATATATATATATATATATATATATATATATATATATATATATATATATATATATATATATTAGGGATGGAGCGATACCAAAATTTTTACCGATACCGATACCGATACCCGATACCTAAAAATTACCCAGATACCGATACCGATACCTAAAAATTACCAGATACCGATACCGATACCGATACCGATACTTTACTCTTATCCAAAAATTTTGCCGATACCGATACCGATACTAAAAAGGTACGATACCGATACCGTATCGGAAAATATGCCGATACTTGCCGATACCGATACTTCACTCCAATCCCTAATATATATATAATATATAATATATATATATATATATATATATATATATATATATATATATATATATATATATAATATATATATATATATATATATATATATATATATATATATATATATATAGTAAAATTGATCTTTAAAGAAAGTTAACTCGCTCACTCTCTATTAATATCCTCCGTTGTTGATAATTTTATCTTCAATGTATATAGTTTTTTGATGTTATGAAGGAGAGAAAGATAGACGTTATGGGTCTGGTGGTAGAGAGGTAGAGATCTTGGAGGATGTTACGTGCTGTTGTATTCAGGGGAGTTGGGAAGAGGTTGTAGACATAGAGTCGTTATGATAATAGGACCTAAATTATCCTTTTTTATTCAGGATGTTCGTTTAATTAATGAGAGGCTATTTCAGGTATACACACAACAGCAAGGTTGTCGGCAGGAGTAGAAAGATGCTTCTATGGAAAGTTTAAGGAAAGTATATAGAGAGGATGTGCAAACTGTATCTTTGATGATGGGAGATTTTAATGCAAGGGTAGGAAGACAGAAGTTGAGAGTAGAAGGTTGAGAGTCGTCAAAAGTTTGTACGACTTCTGTTCATGCATAGTACGTACCTGACACAAAAATGAATGATGGTTTGAAGTGAAAGCAGGGGTGAAACAAGATAAGTGCGCTGTCACCTGTGTTGTTCGTAGCTTACTTTGACAAAATTATTCAGAGATTTAAGGGGCAGTAAGAAGGAGAATCAGATCATGGTATTTTGGCATATGCAGACGATATTGCGTTATGGAGTGTTGATAGAGAAGATGTAGAGACAGGGTTAAAATAAATGAAATAAATGTTGTGAAGTGGCTGGTCTGAGGATGAATAAGGACAAAACCGTGAGATAAGGAGAGAGATGGAGTAGAACTAAACATTCAGATCGATGGACGTAAGATAGAAGAGGTCTTGGAAGTGTATTCGAGAGATGAGGAAGTGTGGATAGTGACATCTCAGAGAGAATTAGCAAATATGGTAGATGTGTAGTTTTTTTATCCATTGTTGAAGAATACGAACGTACCTTTACAGGTAAAGAAAATCTATTTGAGACATTATGACACCGATACTGATGTATAGAGCAGTGTGATTGACGACAACCACGAAGTCAAGAAGCAAAATACAGACTGCTGAAATGAGACAGCTCAGAACAATGCTGTGAAAGAGTAAAAGAGACAGGGTGAGAAATGAGCAAATTAGAAAAAGTTTGGGGGTATGCCTTATCACAAACAAAATAGAAAAGGCTCAACTAAGTTTGCTGGGTCACCTTGAAAGGATGAATGACCAAAGGATGACGTTTAGAGTGGAGACCAGAAGGAAGAAGACCGAAAGGAAGTTCGAGGAGGAAGTTAAAAGATTAGGTGGAGACGTTGCTTGAGAAACATGGCTTCCCTGACCTAGATGCGATGAGGAGGAGCAACGTTTTTGCGGATCGGAGAAACTGAGGAGCGAGGCTGAACCGACTGACAGGAAGATAATGCCTACATGGAAGCTGAAGAAGAAGTTCTATATATATATATATATATATATATATATATATATATATATATATATATATATATATATATATATATATATATATATATATATATATATATATATATATATATATATATATATATATATATATATATAGTGATTAAGATGATGAACTCTATTCTCATGAGGAGAGACGCCAATTCGAACCCCAGAGCGAACACGTTTCTTTGTCTTCCATTTATAAATATTTCTTCTTTATATTATTATATATATATATATATATATATATATATATATATATATATATATATATATATATATATATATATATATATATATATATATATATATATATAAAGTTTATTAGTAACAACTTCATCTCTTCATTTTTCCATTCATTGCCAGTGCTTTAACACTTATTACATTATCGAGCAAGAAACATCGATGTTTTCAATGCCATTATTTATCATTCTTTTATTTTACCGACCTTTTCCATTGGCCATTAAGCAAACCTTTAATACAAAGGCATTATAAATAAATTATGCAAAGAGCTCTTCCAATCGCCTCATTTCCTCCCCATGTTATGCACGATTAATCAGCTTCTCCTCTTGTGTAAAGAGAGAGTGAGAGAGAGAGAGAGTGAGTGAGAGGCTTTCGCTATAATAATAATAATAATCAATCATCCCTGTAAAGCACGACTGGAACCTAGAAACAAAATGTCAGTTGATAATTACTGTATAAAAACAAGAGATATTTTTTTTGTGAAATGTAAAAAATAAAAAAAAATAAAAAAAAAATAAAAAAACAAAAATGTGAAATGTAAAAAAAAAAAAAAAAGCAATATAAGAGCATTACTTATTAATTATTCTTCATTCCTAAGTGCAGGCATTATTTAAGTAGGGAATTATTTTTGAATTAAAATTTTTACTAACATTTTCATGTTGCAGTTATTTTTTTTAATTATTTTTTTTTTATTTTTTAAAAATATCGTTAGTTTTGTAGGAAATGACGTAAATAATATTTTTTCTTCTCAGGATGTTGTTGTTAAACTGCATAGGCATAGCTATTGGTAAGAAATGTCCGATACTTATTCGATACCAAAGAAATATATAGATAAATAATTAGGATTATATATGAAGTAACTCCCGTTTATTGATTAGTGTTTAAGGTTACAGTTTCATAAAATAAAATATTTATATTTAAGAAACATTTAAAACAATTATGATTTCCGTATTCAAATGCTTAGGAAGCAGAAAGGGCGTTTTTGCAGGGCATTAATTTTATTGTTTGTGCCTCGTTTATTTGATGTCTGAGCTGCGAAGTCAGTTAAGGATGAGAAATTTACAAGAGTCAACAGACAAAGTAAGAAAAATATCCGACCACAAACTCCCATTGAAAAATAATTATAATAAATTTTATTTTCACATACAATACTTGTAAAATTGAAAACGAACATGAACACTAGATTGGACAACAAAGCTAACGCAAACTGATGAAAAATTGGTTGGCACGCATCAAAACCCTCGCTTATTATCTTGGCTTCAATCGTGAAAAAAACAGCAGTTTTTCTTCCATGAATGTAACATGTCAGTTGAGAGAAGATTGTATTCTTGTTGATGTAGCCTTGGATTTTTTTTTTTTTTTTTTTTTTTTTTTTTTTTTTTTTTTTTTTTTTAAGTTCACATCTCACGGGCATTGCCCTATTCGAGGAGAGGAACTTTTCTAGGTAGTAAATACCTAGGATCCCGCAGTGGGATCGAACCGGCGCCCTCAAGCACGTGAGTCAATCACTTTACCGTTTGAGCCACGGTAAACGGCAATTTACAATGCTGTTGTAGAGATGGAAAGATAAGTTTAAGCTTATCAAAGCACATGAGTAAATGTCTTATGTTATTAAGCCTGAGCTATTGAGCAATAGTATATATATATATATATATATATATATATATATATATATATATATATATATATATATATATATATATATATATTATATATATATATATATATATATATATATATATTATTATTTTTTTTTTTTTTTTTTTTTTTTTTTTTTTTTTTTGGTTAAAATTTTTTTAACTAAATTTTTGTTAGTGGAGCGAAAATTTTCGTTACTGTAAATAAATGAAAAAAATTAACCAAATTTCCTTAGTTGTCATAACAAAAGGATTTTGGTTGGAAAACTTAGTAAGGATAAATAAATAAGGTATGTGGCCGTAACTAAATTTACTTATTATTTTCAACTAAATTGAACACTTGTTTGGCAACAAAAGATTTTGTTGCTGATGCTTCAAAAATTGGTTATAATTATTAAAATTTACACACACACACACACACACAGATGTGCCACGCAAACACGCACAAACACACACACACACATATATATATATATATATATATATATATATATATATATATATATATATATATATATATATATATATATATATATATATATATATATATATATATATATATATATATATATATATATATATATATATATATATATATATATATATATATATATATACCGTGGCTCAAATGGTAGAGTGATTGACTCACGTGCTTGAGGGCACCGGTTCGATCCCACTTGGGGATCCTAGACATATACTACCTAGAAAAGTTCCTCTCCTAGAATAGGGCAATGCCCGTGAGATGTGAACTTTTATTATATATATATATATATATATATATATATATATATATATATATATATATATATATATATATATATATATATATATATATATATATATATATATATATATATATATATATATATATATATATATATATATATATATATATATATATATATATATATATATATATATATATTATAACTTCATGATGTTTTCTAAACTGTCTTTATGTTTCATATGTTATTTATTGTATGTTATACCATACATATATTATATTAGACTGTGTTTATACCGCAAATTTTGGTTATATACTGATAATTTCATTAAACTTGGCACAATGCAATACGTCACAAACTCGAGATTTGTCAACTCTGCAACGCTAGTTCGCGCGGTGGGATTTCTCTCTGCTTGGAATTGTGTGCAATGTGTAGTTTATAGTCTGAAATTTGTAATAGAATTTGTTTTTTGTTTGTGTTTTCTTTATAAATTGGTGTTTAGGTCTATACTCATCTACATTCTATATTAATTAGAATTATCTATGATCATGAATGAATTTCTAAAACAGTGGAATTTTAGAATACCATTATTGGAAGGTAAATAATAGTTCTTATTCTGTTTGTACATACTTTTGCATATTTTATATTACATTGCGAAAACTTCGCCCAATACTTAACATATTACCTAGAAGGACCATATAGCCTATAGCCTATGTTAGATTTACATGGTCTGTCACAATATTGCATTATAGTAAAATGTATAATTAAAATTTTATAGCAATGCCTGGCCTGTTGATTTACTGATGATCAATAAGTAATGCCAATATCAAAGAGTAGGCCTACTTATGCTAAAGTAAAAAATAAGGATATTTTAATTAAGTTGTGTAATTGTTGAGAATTACTACTTAACGATTTTTTCAGTTAAAAATGTTAAAAGTAAAAGAAAGTGATAGCATGATAATATATGTAGACCTTTAAGGCTGAATCTAGAAGCTTATAGTACCCCTGGTAATAATTCGATCTGGTACGATTCCTTTATTTTTCACTATATTGAAATATGAAGTCAAAATATGTTTAAATGCATTCTACACATACTATTAATTTACAGTACAGTAATATAAACATATAAAAAAAAGAAAAATTTTTACTCCAAATTGTAATACTGTTCTTTGATTGTCCTTCGTTTGTACAAAAATAAGGAAAATAATTTAATTGCTATATTCTTTGTTTGTACAATAATAATTTAATACTAGTTTGCTATATTTGTCCTTAAATCACGGTTATATATATATATATATATATATATATATATATATATATATATATATATATATATATATATATATATATATATATATATATATATATATATATATATATATATATATTAGGAGTCATTTAAACATTTCTGAGAAAATCTAATAAACAATATTTTTTACCAAAATTCACAAGTGTAATGTATATATATATTTGTGGTTAAAGTCATTTAAAAAAATTTAGCGCACACAATTTTACTTTAGTTCCCCATTTAATTCCAATTTCTTTTAAATATAGAAAACAGAAATATCTGTCTGAATGTTGTTCAATTTATACTTGAAAAGAAAGAATTGGACAGTTTAAAAGACAGTCAATTTCTTTTAGTAGCATAAATATTTTTTTTTTATTAATTTTTTGGAAGTTTTTATTTTTAATATATATTTATACTACTTTCATGAAAGAAAAGTATGTGTAGAATGCATTTCAATATATTTTAACTTCATATTTTCAATATAGTGAAAAATAGAGAGGTATCGTGTCAGATTGAATTATTACCTTACCCCTTGCTTATCCATATGTTGATGTAACTTTAAATTAAATATCAAAAGGGAGATACTTTCTATCAATTACATCATGTGGTTAAGCACTCCAGTAATTGACCACCCAGCTACTGAAATTTTCTCATGTCTAGTCTCTAGGTGACGAGTCTTTTTTTTAACTTCTTAGTATGAGCTTTGGTCATCCTATTATGATGTAAAGGGAAAAATTTGTTTACATTTAATGTCAATTGATGAGAAAATTTTAAGTAATTGAATTATATCTCCTCTGGAAAGCATCATGAGTTCTCATTGCATATGGACATGGTTCACTCACTCTGAACTCGTGATGGCTTGAAGGGCAGTATTTTGTCTGCATGGAAGAACGGCATATCCCTTCATCTCCCCTATAGATAGGGACATTGACAATAGTTTTTCTTTTTAAATACCTTTATACAACTTTACCATATAATTATACTAATTACATCGCCATATGTAATTATTTATATTCTAAAGTATTACATATTGTCTATGACATTCTGTTTTATTCATAAGTTTTTCATATGAAAAAATAATATTTACAAATGGAAAGTTTTTCAAGGATCGTGGATGCTCCTAACTCCTTAATCATGAAATATATAGATATATAGTTCTCGCTACATGCTTGGGAGGAATGGAATATCAGATGAAAACCTTTACTATAGAGATGTACCGATACCAGTAAAGAGGCCGATACCGATACTCTATTTTTTTAGGTGCCGATACCGATACTTTAATTATTATAAGAAATACACAGTAATAAGATAGAAAATTTGTGTACTGCTAGGCAACTGAGGATTGCATTCTATGTACAACCAATACTTAGTCATGTATTTCATATTTGGTTGTGCCCAAGTATATTTTATAAATTAAAATATTATCTTTTAGGGATAATAAATGGAAATATAATACTAATAACTTTTTTATGTTTGTGTTTATTCAAAAAATATTCCATTTCCATTTTCCAGTAAGTATTAACAAAGTTTAGCAACTCGTTTTTGTTTTAACATGATTACAATTTACAAGAAGATTCTTTAACTAGCTACAGTATAAAGAATAAAAATAATGAAAGAAGAGACCTCAAATAATCAGCAGAAAAGACAAAATATAAAAAAACGCTATTATTCAAACATGACATAATATACTCCTTTAAGGTAAAGACATCACTTAGTAGTCGAATTCAAAGTATCGGAGTATCGGCCAAGTTCAGCCATATTAACCAATACCGATACCAAAAAAATGGCCGATACTGCCGATACTATCGGTACATCTCTACAATATATATATATATATATATATATATATATATATATATATATATATATATATATATATATATATATATATATATATATATATATATATATATATATATATATATATATGGACTGACCAGGGCCCCAGCCAACCCCAGTGATTTTTACTGGTCCCAGCTAAAAATCAGAGAAAACCAGGGTTTACCTCCTGGGGTATGAGCTTAGTATGAGCTCTGGTCAGCCTATTATGATGTAAAGGAAATAATTTGTTTACATTTATTTTGTCAATTGATGAGAAAATTGTAAATACTTTAATCATATCTCTCCTGGAGAGCATCTTGAGTTCTCATTGCATGTGGTATGTGGTTCATTCTAAACTGGTGATGATCTGAAGGGCAATATTTTGTCTACTTAATGGTGGATTAAATGAAACAATATAAGAAAATCAAAATTTTTCTTCTTGCTTTTTCAATATTTTCTTTTTCTTTTCTGTTTCTTTTGACCGCTCCTCTTCTGCTATTGGATGTTCATCTTTGTGTTTTGATTTTAGATTCCCCCATAAAGATTTGGTTGAAAATTTTTTACTTGGGGCACCAATAGGTCCTCTTCTAATTTTCTGGCTGCAGATGTTGCATTTAGCTATTTTGAGCCTATCCTGAAACATTGTATAAAGTACAGTACTCCCATACTGCTGAAGCTGATCTTTTAGCTATAGTGACTGAAAGTATAAACAAAATGATTTTGAAATAATGTAGCCAAATGATACAAATTTGGTACACAGCAATGAAATAACAATGATATGTATAAATAGAGGTTATATTGATCATTTTATATATTGCATTTTTTTCAAACTTTAACTTAGGGTCTTACCTAAGTTAAAGTCTTACCTGTTGAATAACTATTGTGAATCAGGAATAAAAATAAAAATTTTTTTTTTTTTTCAAATTTTTATTTTGCAAAATCTGTAATTTTCTGAAAAATGCATATAATCATTAATTTAAGTGAATCTTGACTATTCTACTCCTTTATAATTAAATCTAATTTTCTTAACCTAAAATTTCAGTGCTTTAGACCTCTTTAAA
>SEYY01018705.1:80000-97500 GCA_009176605.1 Armadillidium nasatum | reverse complement strand
ATCTGTTAACAGTATCACATTGAATGAAGGTATTATATGTATTTTTTATTTGTTTTATTAAATAACCTACGATTTTTTTTTAATTTAAATAATTATATTTTAAAGTTAGGTAATAAATAAAAATCTATTAGATTATTGAATGAAAAATTGTCTTAAAATAATAAGATAATTTGGCAAACTTTTCAGGTGACTATTTGTCAGAGGAAGAATATTTTGAAAAGCAGCAATGGCAGAAATTTAATAGACAACCTTGGGGACTAGTTGAACAAATATGGAAGGAAACTTCTGCTAACAGAATATTAGTTATTCACCATAACTAATAAGTACCATAAGCAGTACTTTGCTTGATTGACCAATATTGGAGCATGCAAATGGATACATTCTGGTGAATATATATATATATATATATATATATATATATATATATATATATATATATATATATATATATATATATATATATATATATATATATATATATATATATATATATATATATATATATATATATATATATATATATATATATATAATAGGCATGTCTTCTTAAAGTGGAAGAATTATACTATTCTATTTTTTTGTTTAATTAGGTAAACATTGATTTTACGACTGTTCGGCACTTCTGCTAAATTTTATCTCAAGTGGAATTTGAACAAAGAAAGTATTAAACATTTGATGATGGAGAGAATCAAAGATAAAACATGTTTTAAAAAGTGTTTATCCGGAAAATTCAGGAGGTAGCAGTAATTTATGTTTGCTTTCATTTTAATTAATGATTTTTATGAAAATTTACTTATTTGAAAATAGTAATTAATGATAATTATAAGATATTCATGTTTTACTGGAAAATGTTTTTATAAATCACATAGTTTAATGAAAGGCATGACCTCCATTATTATATATTAATGTTGAAATATAATTATGCCTATTATATTACAAAATTTAGTTTTGAGTAAGAGTGTGAAGTGTGTGTGTTTGTGTTAGATATTTTGTTATTAGTCCTTTAATTGTTTCAGACTAGAATCTTTCCAATAAAGTTTGAGGTCGAACTTTTATGATAAATTACAACTCATGAATACGGTTTCTTAGGTTTTAACATCCCTGTTTATTTTCTTAGGAGAAGATGCTGTGCTTTTGTATTTACTACCGTTGCTGCTAAAACCAAAAATAAATTGCACTTACATTAAATAAGAACACATTTTGGAAACCTTACAAACGTGATATGCAAGAGGCTTTTGTGATACATGTTCAGGTAATTTTTATTGAATTATTATTAGATTTTATTATACTTTGCTATTAACTAAATCGTAACAGTAGCAATATCGTCAGGCTTGTCCAGGTACTTTTATCTCTCTTCTTCTCATCTACATAAAAAAAATGGCGTCCGTTAACAGTTCCTCAGTTCCAACTAAAAATTACCTCTCATAAACTTCGTATTCTTCCCCATCACCACTTGGGATTTGTCGGCCACCGGTGATGAGGTTCATGCCGCCGAGGAACTGCTGATGTGTTCTCTTGCCGGTCTTTTTTTTATTGATTTATGTAGCGTGCGCGGTCTTCAATCTAATTTCAACTTGTTGAAAACCACCTCTCTTCGTCTAAACCTTCCAGTTCTTGTTCTTGATCGAAAGTCAGGTGTCTGAACTTTCTGACAGCAACTCCTATTCTATTCCCTCCTACTATCTCTATCCTCAATTTTCTTAAAAAAGGCGGATGTTGTGCATATGTACGCCACGATGTTGCCGATTCAATCAATCATATCTATATATATATATATATATATATATATATATATATATATATATATATATATATATATATATATATATATATATATATATATATATATATATATATATATATATATATATATATATATATATATATATATATATATATATATATATAATTGCTTTCAGTTTTCTTAACCAGGCTTTCTTTCATCCACTAATTGAAAAATGTAATTGCATTTAAAATAATATAATTTTATAGTAGGAATATTTTTTTGAAAGTGTACATTTTTTAGATATTTTTGGCATTTAACATAACATATTTTGGTGGAGTATTTAAGAAATGGGTAAACACTTATTTATATTTACCATACCCGTTGATTATTTACCCTATTTATATAACAAAACGCGATATTGATTTCAGTTCCTTTAATCATCTCCCATTTCTTGATTTTATCCTAAACTTTTTTTTCAGAATCCCGAGGATGTCTGTCACTATATCCAGAAAACAAGAGAAACTTTCCCAAATTTCTTTGAGCATGCAACCATTTGTAATTTTGCAGAGGAAAGACCTTTTGAATATAGCTCAGATTCTTACGTAGTATTGAACGACATTTTATACGGATTTGACTCACCATTAAAGGCAGTTGAAAATTGCTTTAAAGTTTTTCGCGTTGCTCATGCAAGATATCCATTTGAGTGAAAATGTGGATTTCATTCAAAAATATTTTTGAAATTGAAACTGAGTGGGATAAAACGGTTTTAGGTGTTTGTGAACTAATTTCAGATATTATTTCATACAATATTGATGAAATATCCGATTAGACTTTCAATAAACATAATAATTCTATTTAATATTGAGACAAATTTTAGATATTTTATTTTCAAACTCTCTCCAAAAAGGAATACATATTTTATTGTCAACTATTATTTCAGAACATCATGAATTGTACTTAGTTATTTACTGATTCTAATTTAAAATCAAAACATTTTATGATACATTATCATAGGAAGGTTTGTGCATGTGGTCCAATTATTCATTTGTGGTGAATGAAATTTGAATCTAAACGTAGTTAAAATTAATCAGTAATAGTAGCAATTGCAGACGAAATATACTAAAAACAATTGCTACTAAATATCAGTTAAAATTTTCTTACCGTTTAATCTCAAAAAGAGATTTCGATGATAACATTGTATGCGAAAAAAAATAGATTTAAAAAATATTACTGGCATATCACCTATATGAAAATATAAGTTATGGGCAAAGGTTTAACCCATATTGTGTTGTTTTTAATGATATTACGTATAAATCAAATTACTTTTTACTTTCTACTTTTAAAGATATGCCGATATTTTGTCCAATTATTTACATTTTATTTTATGATCTTTCAAATTTAATGTTTTGTGTTAAAGAATGTAGAACACTTTTGAATTTAATTCTCATTATCATGTTCATGAATTTGAAATATCTCAAAACACAAATTTATGCCTATTATGTCTTATCTAACTGTGCTGATTTTAATTCTTACAAGATGAATGTTATGCTTGGTAAACATGTCTTTAATATTTAATGAAATTTTTTATTATTTTCATTCAAAAAAAAAAAAATTTTGTATATAAAATTTTTTTTCGTTTTCATTATTTCAAATAAATAATTTTGCAACTATCATGTTTATCTTTTTTTTTTTTTTTTAACCAATTATAAAGTTTATATAACAAATTTATAGTGTGTTAACAGTGTAAAAAAAATTTCTTTGTTTTCAAGCAGTTGCAAAAATATGTTAGTAACAACATGTTTTCGATTAATATTTTATTAAATCTGAAAAGTTAAATGTACAAATATATTAAATCTTCTTTACGGTATAAATTACTTTGCAATAGTTTATAGATTTAACATCGCACTCATAAATTGACTAATATTTAAACGACAACATAGTTTAATTAGGATTATTTTTACAAAGGGAAACTTTGACGTCTCAAGCACTGAATTCATTTAAAAATATTTCCCTTTGTAAAAATAATCCTAATAGACTTAAGTTTTTAAATATTCAATCGGTTTATGAGTACAAAATTTAAAATAATCTAGAAATTATTGCAAAGTTAATTATTCCGTAAAGGAAATATAAGTTATTTGTACATTTAACTTTTTAGATTTAAGAAATTTTAATCGCCAATATGTTGTAATTAACAAATTTTAGTTACCGCAACTGCTAATTTTTTTGTTCACATTAACAATATATGATTATCTTAACTAAATTGAAGTACAAAAGTATTGTTATGAGAACGAACGGCGGGTGCTGTAGAAACTATAATTTTGGTTCCAGGAACAAAATTTTTATTAGAACGAAAAAAAAAATAAGTGGATCCAACAAAAGTGTAGTTGCTTTAACCAAACATTAGACAAACAATTTATTAGTTTCAACGAAGGTTTAGTTACTTTAACCAACAATTCGACAAAAAATTTAGTAGACCCCACCAAATCTTAGTTACTTCAACCAAACAATGAAACTATATTTTGGTCAATGTAACATACTAATTTGTTGAGATAACTAAATTTTTGGTTGAGATTACTAAATTCCCAGATTCCCATTTAGATTCCTAATAAATTTCAAATAAATTTTTTGGTTATTGGAACAAATTTTTGGTAATGATAAACAAATATTTTGTTATTATAACGACAATTTGGTTAAAGATTTTGGTTACAGTAACTAAAATCAATTTAGTTATGAAAGTTTTGGTAATCACAACCAATTCTTTTGACTAAATTTTTGTAACGTTCTACTAAAATTTGGTTACTGGTACAATATTTTTAGTCGTGGATAACAAATTTTTTTCGTTTTGGTAACAAAAGTACCTTTGTTATGGTAACCGAAATTTATAGTGCTCTATATCGACAAAAAAGTTTGGTTACAACAACCAATTTTTGGTCTCTGCAAACAAACAGTTTTTTCAGTGTATATATATATATATATATATATATATATATATATATATATATATATATATATATATATATATATATATATATATATATATATATATATATATATATATATATATATATATATATATATATATTATATATATATATATACCTCTAAATAATGCAAAATAAAGCCCTTCGCACAATCACCGGCTGCACACGCACAACCCCTCAACAACACCTACACAACGAAACCAAAATACTACCCATAAGGAATCACCTCGAAATGATAGGCACCCAATTTTACGCAAAAACACGCCTACCCACTCACCCATGTCACAATACTCTCCTCCAACCTACCCACAAAGACTAACACAGCCTCCATCGTCCACCGGCGCCTTTTACAAACAGATCCTAAATCACATCCCCCCTCCCCCCAATACCACAACAACCAAACATATACACACTCAACTAACACATTCATACATGATCAACAAACCTCCAAACAACATCCTTAACAGACCCCCCCCCGAAATAAACCCCGACTTCAACAACCTCCCAAGACACTTACAAACCTCACTTGCAAGATTGAGATGCGGTCACCACCCAAACCTACAACATTACAAACACAAATTCAAAATAAACCAGGCAGCATCTCCCACCTGTACTAGATGCGGAATGGCCCCGGAGACCGTGAAACACTTTCTATTACGCTGTCCTTCCAACTCTCGCCCCAAAATCTTCTGGGGCATCACTTCTTTGAAGGATCTCTGGACGAGACCGACTGCGGCAGGAAGCTTCATTAGCGAAGTGTGGCCGCCTCAACATGGGGTGGTCAGGGGGTGAGAAGGTAAAAAAAAAAGGTATATATATATATATATATATATATATATATATATATATATATATATATATATATATATATATATATATATATATATATATATATATATATATATATATATATATATATATATATATATATATATATATATATTAATGGTGTGACAAACTAAATTGAGTTTCAACGGGCAAGTAAGTAGATCTATTAATTTTTATAACCTATAGACAAGATTCCTATTATAAAGAATTTGATTATCTTCATTGTTTCTATAAACATTTTAATATTTATTATTATATTTTTGCCAACAAAGCGACGATAAGAACTATACCTAGTCTGAAACTTACTCTTTCGTACTGATGATCTAAATGAACAACAACTCAACTTACACCATTGTTGGACTGACCAGTCATTGCTACTTTCCAGCCTCCGTCTAGATCGACTGATCTGTTTACCCTCTTGTGCGTGTTATTCCAATTTTAACTAAATATACGCTTTCACGTTACCATTTGCCTTGATGTACCCTAACCATTAAGATAACTAGGTCCAAACACAAAAACAAATTTGTTGGCTTGACCGCTTGTACGGACAGTGTAGCTGACTAACTCGAACGAACTCTTTGTACTTTGTTTTCTTAATTCTCAAACTTTTCTCATATAATTTTTCCGGTCCTTCTACAACAGCTGTTTTAAACAGCCATCGTTCATCTTTTAAAGCTGCAAACAGTGCTTTTCCTCAAGGCTTTGTTCTACTATTCTCTATTATGTTTCTGCTTTTCATTATTGACCTATCATTCGCCTCATCACATATATTTCATCGACTTCTACGCTTTTGCTTTTCACTGTTCATACTAGTTTGCAATTTTCAAAATATCCACTCAATTGTAAATAGGGAATGATGAGATCATGACTTTGGAGATGTCAATTAACCTATGATCTTTCTCGTATTATCTATCAATATATATATATATATATATATATATATATATATATATATATATATATATATATATATATATATATATATATATATATATATATATATATATATATATATATATATATATATATATATATATTTTTTTTTTTTTTTATTTAACATCGAAGTTTAAAGTTTGCTATAGGGGGAATCGAATCCGGACCCTATAGCACAAAAGCATAGTTTTTTACATAGTTTCGATTCCCCTATAGCAAACTTTAAACTTCGATGATTAATGAATATTTAGCCTGCGAGAGTTTTACCAGACTATATATATATATATATATATATATATATATATATATATATATATATATATATATATATATATATATATATATATATATATATATATATATATATATATATATATATATATATATATATATATATATATATATATATTCTAAATTTTAATTTCTTCGCATAAAAAGAAACTGAAAGGAAACAAAATCACAAAGACTGCTTTTAATAAACGGAAAACCTTAATTTGCAAACATTATACGAAATATTAACAAAAGCTTCAAATCAACTACTCTCAATACATTTTTCTACAACAGTTAAAAATTAAGAATTCCTATTTATATATAAATAATTTTAATCGTACACATAACTAACAAACTACATACTTATTTGAAACTCCTGAACACTCCCAACATCAATCAGATCATTTACATCAAAAAGTCTTGGATACAACAAGTAATTTATTTCATGCCAGTCACACTTCCGGGAAACGCCACAAGCTTTGCTTTTCGTAGATAACTAGCAACAACAAACTTCGTTCAATAAAATCGATTAAGTTTCTATAAATAGTCTTTGAGTCTAAAGAAGGAAAATGAATTTGTTTTATATTAATAATAAAAGACATTTTGTGTGTGTATATGTGTGTGTGTGTATTTAAATTAATATCTCATTATTTCCCTCTCCCTTATACAGCATTTAAATGCTTACAAATTCTAATGTTAAGAGTATATATATATATATATATATATATATATATATATATATATATATATATATATATATATATATATATATATATATATATATATATATATATATATATATATATATATATATATATATATATATATATATATATATATATATATATATATATATATATATATATATATAATATATATATATATATATATAATATATATATATATATATATATATATATATATATATATATATATATATATATATATATATATATATATATATATATATATATATATATATATATATATATATATATATATATATATATATATATATATATATATATATATATATATATATATATATATATATATATATATATATATATATATATATATATATATATATATATATATATATATATAATATATATATATATATATATATATATATATATATATATATATATATATATATATATATATATATATATATATATATATATATATATATATATATATATACAGAGGGGGCTTTATTATCGAATTTATGGACTTTCTGACAAAGTTTTGCTCCCCAAAGGTCTCAGTTTTATCAACGAGAATTTTTAACCTATTTTCGTAAGAGCTTATTCGAAGAAGTTTTGGAGAGGAGAGAAAAATGTCTGACCTTGTTTCGAAAACAAAGGGTTGAATTAGGGAGTAACACTCAAAAAAAAAAAAAAAATTCTTTGGTAACATTTCAAAAAATATAAAAACTAATAAAATTATATATATATTACAGACAATACAGATTTCACTATCTCTCTCTCTCTCTCTCTCTCTCTCTCTCTATATATATATATATATATATATATATATATATATATATATATATATATATATATATATATATATATATATATATATATATATATATATATATATATATATACATAACATATATATATAGAGAGAGAGAGAGAGAGAGCCCAGATAGATTGCTTTACCATCAATCTTATATAACAGTTTATCCAAGCCTTTATCAATTACTCATCGATCAAGAATGATCTTTTGAAAGCCACAAAACACACGAAAACATAAAGAGATCTTTCAAAAATCTCTAATCTCAAAAATATCTAGAATTGTTTCAAAAAATCGAAAGATTTCAAAGCAAATATACTAAACGGATTTAATAAATAATAATAATAATAATAATAATAATAATAATAATAATAATAATAATAATAATAATAATAATAATAATAATAATAATAAATAAATAAATAATTAAAAATCAGCGTTCCTTTTCTTCGTTCAGCCGCGTAAAGATCACCGGGGCTGCGTCCTGCGAAATAAAGTGAAATTTTTTGGCTTGGTCTCTTTATCTATAGAATATATAACTATATAATACATCGCATCTCACAAATGGAAGCTAACTGAATATATTTCAAAATTAGAAAGTTTAATAATAGTATTCAAATAAAAATAATAGCAACATAGAATGCGGGGTCTATAAAATATATATAATTTCACTCTTGACTCTTATTAATTTTTTTCCCCCGTATAAGCTGTATTTTTTGTCACTTTTGGACGCTTTTAATACAAATAATTCATGTCATACCGTCAGAAATGGATGTCAATTTGATATGTCAAATATTTAGAAGGTGATAACTCATATTGAATTGATTTCATCCTCCCTCTGGTAACTCCACAACTGGGGATAGCTGAGTTATGCAATCATAAGTGTGCATGGATTAGCAAGTAAGGTTAGGTTCTTAAGCACACACATCCAAACACACACACACACGCATGTACTGTCAAATTGTGTCGGGTGATGAAACCTTTCTAAAAGTGAGTTGCAATTCATCGTGACAATCATTATACTAGAAGACTTTCCTGTGACAAAAATTTAATCTTTCATTTAGTAATAATGACCTAATAATTCAATAGATGAATTGAGGTCAGGTTTCAGAACCCAATAAATTTGAAATGATTCGTGAGAACACCAAACACAAGTGGTTCGCATTATATTTGATGTAATTTCGAGTGTCCCATGCACACTAGATTAGCATCAAATACACCAGGCATGAATGTTTAAAAGGATAATATTTACGACACCGTCATATGCTACTCCACATTGGTAAAAAAAAAAAAAAAAAAAAAAAAAAAATATATAAAAAAAAAGTTTAATATAATTCTTTTCCGCAAGTACCCGAAACGACAAATTAGAAATCTGAGACCATGTTTTTTTTTATTTTTTTTTTAAGTTCACATCTCACGGGCATTGCCCTATTAGAGGAGAGGAACTTTTCTAGGTAGCATATACCTAGGATTCCCAATAGAAATCGAACCAGGGCCCTCAAGCACGTGAGTCAATCACCCTACCGCATGAGCCACGGTAGAATATGTAGGAATTAAACACATAATTTGACCCTTCTTATAATCTAAACTCTCCTCCAGGATTTCTCAACCAAAGGGTCGTGATAACATATACGGGGTTGCAGTGGGTCTCAAAAAATAAAATAAATTTGTGTATGCTTTCATAATCTTTGTTTACTATATATATATATATATATATATATATATATATATATATATATATATATATATATATATATATATATATATATATATATATATATATATATATATATATATATATATATATATATATATATATATATATAGAGAGAGAGAGAGAGAGAGAGAGAGAGAGAGAGAGAGAGAGAGAGAGAAGACAAAAATATGTAATTTTAAGAGCGAGATTTGAAATTGAGGCATAAATGTTAATTTATATGGGTTTTAAAATAGAAAATCTCAAGATTTATTGTGAAGCAAAAGCTCGAAAAGGAAACGTTTCGAATGTTACGTGTAATTTATGGAAGAAAACGAAAAGAAAACATTAAAAAAAAAACCAAAAGGAAACATTAAAAAAAAAACGAGATTATAAATAATAAAGAACTGAAAGAAAAATTCAACAACTACATACGTACTTAGCATAGAGAATATACCTACAAACATGCATACATACATATATATACATACATTCATACATAAATACATATATTCATACATACACACACATGCATACATACGTACATATATGCATACATTCATACATACATATATACATACATGCATACAAACATACATACCTATAAAAATACTTATATATAATTAAATACATATACATATAAAATACATGTATACAAATATACATACAAACATGTTTATAAGCTTACATACATACATACATATATCCATACTTAGAAGGGCAACACTGCGAGATAGAGACATACACAGCTAAGAGAAATACATAAAATACATCACTAACAAGTTGATGACTCGACAAAAAGAAACTTAGGAAAGTACGTTCCATGCAATTGAAATAAATTGAAAACTCGTAATACATTAATAATAATAATATATTTTGCTATTATTATATATATATATATATATATATATATATATATATATATATATATATATATATATATATATATATATATATATATATATATAAAGTGAAATATAAATTTTTTTCCTTTTCATTGAGGACAGGACTGAACCATGAGGAACACCACTAAGAAGTACATTTCCCGCCAAAGCAAAAGTGAGGCACCAGAGAGCCTAAAGCGTTTCCTATCGGTAAGAGAAGATATTTCTTGGGGAAGATGAAAAAGACATAATACAAAATACTTATTTAAGAAGGTAATCGAAAGAAACAAGAGTCAGACGAGGTTTAACAGGATGTTAAGACAAGAAGACAAGACAAGGTCAAGATTTCTGGATTCATCTCTAAAACGATCACGGGATACAGGTAGGAAGGAGAACACCATATGTCCAAGAATACTCTCAACTGTCTACTATATAGTAGATAAAATAACCATATATATATATATATATATATATATATATATATATATATATATATATATATATATATATATATATATATATATATATATATATATATATATATATATATATATATATATATATATATATATATATATATATATATATATATATATATATATATATATATATATATATATATATATATATATATATATATATAAAAAAACCTTTGAAAAAAAAAAAGCTCAAAAAACTTTAAATCAAAAAAGAAAAAAAAAGAGAACATAAATCTCCGAAATGAATGAGGTAATATGAATTCTCACAGATAGGATGGAAAAGCTAAAAGACTGAGTGTGTGTGTGTGTGTGTTTGTTTGTCAGAGAGAGAGAGAGAGAGAGAGAGAGAGAGAGAGAGAGAGAGAGAGAGAGAGAGAGAGAGAGAGAGAGAGAGAGAGAGAGAGAGAGAGAGAGAGAGAGAGGCTGAAGGAAGAGAAGACAAAACAGACGTAAAGATAGTGAAAGAAAAATAGTTTGAAGAATAGTTATAGAAATAGTTAGTTAGAAATGGAAAGAATGAGAGAGATAGATAGATAGATAAATAAATATAGAGAGAGAAAGAGAGAAAAGGAGTGAGAGAAAGGAGGGGAAAAGAAAGAGAGTGAAAGAAATATAATTAGAAGAAACGGTAGTCGGCTGGAAAAAACGAATATATATATATATATATATATATATATATATATATATATATATATATATATATATATATATATATATATATATATATATATATATATATATATAGAGAGAGAGAGAGAGAGAGAGAGAGAGAGAGAGAGGAAAAGAAAGAGACAAACAGATGGACTGATAGTAAGTTTCTAGGTATAAAAATATTTTTCCAATCTATAAATTTTTTCACCGTAAAAAATCCAATTTGTTGACTTTGCATACAAAACTTCACAGATGAATATATATATATATATATATATATATATATATATATATATATATATATATATATATATATATATATATATATATATATATATATATATATATATATATATATTTTTTTTTAAAACGGTTATTTCAACAATTAAATTATTTCAATATTTATATTTTACATTTATAACTGTTAATTTTATTTATTTTTAAATTAATTTTTTTTTTTGTCTATTAAACTCAAATAATAAATAATGTCTTTCAAAATATACCAAGAAAATAATAAGAGAATCGCGTATGTGAAAGCGCTGAGGGTTGGTGTAGTGGAGGTCAGTGGATCTACCATGAGAACAAATTCTCAAAAGATTCTCCTTCACTTAACCGTCCCGATTTTTTTTAGAGGGTAAATCGGGACGGATAATAGAATTTTAACCAACTTTTGTTTAAATTAGGAAAAATGTTTTTGTTTTTTTTTATAATTTTTTTTTAAGAATGTCCTTAACTAATAAACCATATAACTTGTTTTTATAAATAACAATCGTATTTCTTCTTTATATTAAAAATCACCCTTCTTTATACATCTCTTAAAACCCTTACTTGAATCGTTTTTTTTTTTTTTTTTTTTTTTTGGGGGGGGGGGCAATGTTCAGAAGCGTCCCGATTTTTGGTCAGAAAAATATGGTTACCTTCACTGTACAAGGCAAAAACATGTGGGAAGGGAGAGGAGGGGGACTTGTTAAAAAAAAAAAAAATTAAAAAGGAAAATAAATTTCAATGGTTATTTTTTACTTTTTATCTTATGAACTTACAGAAAATATATGGAGCATTATTTCTTTCTCTTAAACTATCAAGAAATATTGAGAAGGAAAGGAAGTAAATTCCCTATAATGGCAAATCATATATATATATATATATATATATATATATATATATATATATATATATATATATATATATATTATATATATATATATATATATATATATATATATATATAGAGAGAGAGAGAGAGAGAGAGAGAGAGAGAGAGAGAGAGAGAGAGAGAGAGAGAGAGGAAGAGAAAAGGAAAAAAAAAAAAAAAAAAAAAAAAATAAATAAATAAATACAAAAATAAAGTTGAGAGAATAAATTCCTAATAATAATAATAATAATAATAATAATAATAATAATAATAATAATGAAAACTTGAAAACTGAGTGAAAAATAATTTCCTAAAATTTTGAGTTGGATTAATTAACTTTTACTCTTGTTAAAAAATGAAAAGGATTCCGTATAAATAATTAATTAATCAAAGCCTTGATAAGTATAGGATAATATATATATATATATATATATATATTATATATATATATATATATATATATATATATATATATATATATATATATATATATATATATATATATATATATATATATAATATATATATATATATATATATATAATATATTATATATATTAATAATTATAATATATTCGAGGAAACAAACTATCATCTTCAGGTATATATATATATATATATATATATATATATATATATATATATATATTATATATATATATATATATATAATTATATATATATATATATATATATATATATATATATATATATATATATATATATATATATATATATATATATATATATATATATATATATATATATATATATATAAAGTCCTAAAACAAGTATTAATAAATGGTTTCACTTTAACATTATCAGAGAATTGGTAAGGGAAATTCAATTCAAACTAAAGCTGTGGGGAAATAAAAAGTTGATTGGTTGGTTTCTTTAAAATGTAACATTAAAGAAAGGTAATATGAAATACAATATACAATATAAATGGTAATTTAAAAAGAAATGTAATTTAAAATGTCCGTGTACAGTAAGAGGACTTTTAACATATTTGAGACTAAAGTTTTTCAGTCATATTCCTTTAACTTACAAATGTAATAGTATAAAAATCCTTCTTTATACAGCCAATCACCTTTCCTCTTCTTTTTCTAACATACACATCCTTTATAGAGAATATCACCTTTTTTCTTCTTTTCCTATCATACACATCCTTTATAGAGCTTATCACCTTTTGTCTTCTTTTTCTAACATACACAACCTTTATAGAGAATATCACCTTTTTTCTTCTTTTCCTAACATACACATCCTTTATAGAGCCTATCACCTTTTGTCTTCTTTTCCTAATATACACATATTTAAAGAGCCTATCACATTTTGTCTTCTTTTCCTAATATACACATATTTTATAGAGCCTATCACCTTTTGTCTTCTTTTCCTAAAATACACATCCTTTATAGAGCCTATCACCTTTTGTCTTCTTTTCCTAATATACACATCCTTCATAGAGCCTGTCATCTTTTGTCTTCTTTTCCTAAAATACACATCCTTTATAGAGCCTATCACCTTTTGTCTTCTTTTCCTAATATACACATCCTTCATAGAGCCTATCACCTTTTGTCTTCTTTTCCTAATATACACATCCTTCATAGAGCCTATCACCTTTTGTCTTCTTTTCCTAATATACACATCCTTTATAGAGCCTATCACCTTTTGTTTTCTTTTCCTAATATACACATTCTTTATAGAGCTTATCACCTTTTCTCTTCTTTTCCTAATACACACATCCTTCATAGAGCCTATCACCTTTTTCTTTTCCTAATATACACATCCTTTATAGAGCCTATCACCTTTTTCTTTTCCTAATATACACATCCTTCATAGAGTATCACCTTTTTCTTTTCCTATCATAGACCTATCACCTTGTCTTCTTTTCCTAATATACACATCCTTTATAGAGCCTATCACCTTTTGTCTTCTTTTCCTAATATACACATCCTTTATAGAGCATATCACCTTTTGTCTTCTTTTCCTAATATACACATATTTTATAGAGCCTATCACCTTTTGCTTTCTTTTCCTAATATACACATCCTTTATAGAGCTTTTCACCTTTTGTCTTCTTTTCCTAATATACACATCTTTTATACAGCCTACCTCCTTTCGTCTTCTTTTTCTAAAATACACAAAGAGGTCCACTTCCTTATAGAATTTTTCAACCACAATTTATATCCTACTCATTAGTCCTTAAATTGATCAACTCTTTTCAAAATAACACATACGAGTACCTCGCCACTAAACCAGTTCTTTCAGTCCCAAGAAAAATTCTATATGTAAAATTTCCTTATTACGATTATATCTATCATAAATTAAATAAAGATCTTTCTAATTAACTATCTCACTATTACCCACCTATATATATATATATATATATATATATATATATATATATATATATATATATATATATATATATATATATATATATATATATATATATATATATATATATATATATATATATATATATATATATATATATATATATATATATATATATATATATATATATATATATATATATATATATATATATATATATATATTTTATTTTTTTTTTTTTTTTTTTTTTTTTTTTTTTTTTTTCATGGTTGGAAAAATATATATTATTAAAATTTTCATGGTTAAAAATATAAAAATTTGAAAATTAAAATCTTAAAATAAAAATAAAAGCATTTCGTGTAATTAGTTTTAAGTTATTTATTGAAGTAATAGAACGTAATAAATTTTAGATTTTCAGTTTCTTGTATAGGGAATTGGGAGTACTATTTAGGATTCCTATGGGATGAGTAGAATTGATTTTCATCTATTGCAAAGGGGTGAGATTATTGTCTCATTTTGTAGTGTTGTAATGAAATTATGTAGTTTTGATTTATGATTTTGTGATGATTATTTTGTAATGCCAACGAAGTCGGCGTAAATTTTTAAGTACTTGGTTTCCGTACTTGTTGGAAGACCTTGGGTACATATGTTAAAGAGAAATGGTGAAAGGAGCGCCTTTTAGGAGGATGTAGTTTCTCAGTTATAGAGTATTTAATTTCAGTATTTGGAAGAAGACCGTGTGTAAAGTGGTTAAAGAGATTTAAAAAATTAAAGAGAGAAGTGTAGGGCCTTTTAATGGAAAGTAGTAATCAAATTTTAAATAAGCTCTATAGAGCAAGTATCTGCATTTCTTTAATAGATTAATTTTATGGGAGATCTGTTAGCAAACATTGACAAGATTTCCCAAAACTGATAAACATTTCAAGCTTTAGTTAGCACTGTTAACAGCTCTTTGAATGTGCATTGTCTCGTCAGCTAGGGTTATGCAACAAAGCTTACCAAGCGTCAGTAGCCAGCATCATTTATGTTTATATAATTTACTTCAAATAAAAGTTTCGGTTCTAAATATATCTAAGTGTGAAGTTTGTTCAAGTGATTAGATTTCTATGTTAGAAAAAAAGAATAAGTAGGTAGCTGAAAATGATTGGGAACTTCGTTCTGTTTCAGACAAATATGATACGAAGTCTAAACGGGACAAAATAGTGACATAAATTTAAATTCAAAACTGAATCTCAATATTGTAACTTTCTGCTGTTCTTTGAAAATTATTATTATAGATAATAATAAATAATATATATATATATATATATATATATATATATATATATATATATATATATATATATATATATATATATATATATATATATATATATATATATATATATATATATATATATATATATATATATATCACTACAAAAAACTGTCCTAACGAATCGTTGGGACAAGTGATAAAAATGTAACAGTAAAACTTTCAATAGAAAAAAGACATGTAAAGCATAAGAAAATAACTGAAAAGAATTTGTTGTGACATTATTGTACTTTGTCCCAACGATTGGTTAGGACAAATTCTTGCAGTATATATATATATATATATATATATATATATATATATATATATATATATATATATATATATATATATATATATATATATATATATATATATATAAGGGTAATATGATATATTCTTATTATATCTAATCTTTGGCAAAATTTGTAAGGAAATCAAATTGAAGAGGAATAAAATAAAATCCAGAAAGGAAATAAAATATAAAAAAAAAAATAAAAATTTAATTTCATACATGAAGAAATCAGCAAAGGAACTACATATATATATATATATATATATATATATATATATATATATATATATATATATATATATATATATATATATATATATATATATATATATATATATATATATATATATATATATATATATATATATATATATATATATATATATATATATATATATATATATATATATATATATATATATATATATATATATATATATATATATATATATATGTTTTACCGTTTACCTTCC
>SEYY01018705.1:67500-75000 GCA_009176605.1 Armadillidium nasatum | reverse complement strand
AATATTTGGTTTATTTGTTTCAAAAGAAAAATCGTTATCAATCGTTAAGTATATATATATATATATATATATATATATATATATATATATATATATATATATATATATATATATATATATATATATATATATATATATATATATATATATATATATATATATAACGATTTTTCGATCTTCATTTTGATAATCAAGAAATTTATAAGGATGATAAAGCGCTACTAAAAGGATAAATAACAACCATTTGAAAACGATATTACATTTTTAGTTCCTCTTCATCCAACTCATTAACAAACTTTATTTAAAGAAAATAACTGCAACTGTGTCTTTTTAATTTTTTTCTCTTTCGTTTCTTCGGAAGATTCCATAGATGTCCTTCTATTAAAGCTGAACTCCTAGCTCGGACCTAATTATATTGAAGGCGACACTGTGTACCTAGAATATCTGTAATGAGGAAATTCTGTTACGAATTAATAGCAGTCTCGTTTATATATATATATATATATATATATATATATATATATATATATATATATATATATATATATATATATATATATATATATATATATATATATATATATATATATATATATATATATATATATATATATATAGTAGTGCTTTAAAAAGACAAAGACAATATCTTATTTCTTAGTTTCCGAACGGTTTATTCAGAATTAATGCATATACAACAAAATATAATTTTCAATATATATATATATATATATATATATATATATATATATATATATATATATATATATATATATATATATATATATATATATATATATATATATATATATATATATATATGATTATTTAGTACAAAGGAATAGTAGGAAATATCCATTTCACTGAAAAGGGGGTGCTTGGGGCTGCCCAGATGAAAAATATGCTTTTTTCGAATCTCATTAATTAATTCAAAAAATAATTTTCTCGTATAATTAAAATTTATCCAATTTTAAAATGCATAGTACTAGAAGTAATTATAAAATTACAAAAAAAAAATATAATTATTTAAAAAGTGAACTAATTAATTAATGATGATGATAATAATAATAATAATAATAATAATAATAATAATAATAATAATAATAATAATAATAATATATTTACATTTCCACTAGTTACTTATTGAACAACAATAATAAGACTTACTAAAGTAAGAAAGAGTATAAATAAGAACAATAAATGTATAATAAAAATTATTATTAAAATATAATAATAATAAAATAATAATAATAATAATAATAATAATAATAATAATAATAATAATAATAATAATAATAATAATAATAATAATAATAATCTTTCAAGGTTTTTCCTTTGAGATAAGTTTTTAAAGAATTCAAAACTTCTCTTATATATGTTAAATAATTAATCGGTTGGTTGGTTAAAGATAAACAGTTCTTATGAAGTGAAGTTAAAAGCGGGAAGAAGAGGAACCATAAATATAAATTCCCTAATATTTGGATAATAGGGTTTTGTTATAAATAGTTTATAATTTTTAGGAAGGTTGGAAAACAACTGTGTTAATGGTGTGGATATGGACCAATCGGAGCCCCGGCCCCGGCCCCGGCTAAAAATCAGGGAAAACAGGGGTTTGCCAGCTGGGGTTAAAATATCAAATTATATTTATTAATGGTGGATTAAATCAAACCAAATATTTTAAAATTAAGATTTTTTTTCCTTGTTTTTTCAATATTTTCTTTTTCTTTTCTGTTTCTTTTGACCTCTCCTCTTTTGCTAGGGAATGTTCACCTTTGTGTTTTGATTTTAGATACCCCCATAAAGATTTAATTGAAAATTTTTTACTTGGGGCACCCTGAGATCCTCTTCTAATTTCCTGACTGTATATGTTACATTTAGCTATTTCGAGCCTATCCTGAAACATTGTAAAGTACTTCCATACTGCTGAAGCTGATCTTTTAGCCATAGTGACAAAGTATAAACAAAATATTACTTTTGAAATAATGTAGCTAAATGATACAAGTTTGTTACATAGCAATAAAATAAAAATGATATGTATAAATACAGGTTACAAAGATAATTTAATATCTTACATTTTTTCAAACTTTATCTTAGGGTCTTACCTAGGTAACCTAGGTAAATCTGTTGAATCACTATTGTGAATCAAAAAAAAATATTTTTCAAAAATTTATGTACTTATTTTAAACTTTTATTATACAAAATCTGTAATTTTCTGACATTTTTTCGGAGAAAATGCATATAATCATTAATTTAAGTGAATGTTGGCTATTCTACTCCTTCCTTATAATTAAATTAAATTTATATCTAATTTTCTTGAATTAAATTTCAGTGCTTTTAACCTCTTTACAAATCTTAGGCAACCCAGACCAGAGCCCCGGCCTCAGCCCCGGCCCCGGTAGGTCCCTAGGTGTAGATATGGCGATTCTGCAACAATCTTAAATGTAATTATAAAATACAAATGATTTTATTTTTATATTTTAATCTCTCAATCACATTTCGAAAATTTAAGGGGTTGGGGGGGGGGGGAAAGAAATTTCTATAAAGGAGAATCAAGTGTTAAAATGAGTTAAAAACGTCTTAAAACTCGAATTCACTTTGCGGTTTATTTGTTAAAATAAAAGAGCAAAATTTACAAAGTAATTAGCAAACGCATCGGAGAATTTTTTTATGATTATTTTAAGTTTCTCCGTTTATTTTTACTGCATTTACCGTGTGAACATGCATTTACATTTAATAATCAAATTATTTAAAAAACTGCAAATAGTTTGCAAATCATTGTTTTTTTTTAATAATATTTATTAGCTTCATAGTTTTTTTTTTTTTTTTTTTTTTTTTTGCTGTTAAATAGCAACACTTCGTAACTATTTAATTAAGTAATTTTAGTCGTACAGTCGTAGAAGAGTTCTGAGTTATAAATTAACAATTACAACTCATTCATTAGAGGAAAAAAACTGTCCTAACAAATCGTTGGGATGAGTGGCAAAAATGAATAGAGGAAAGACATGTTAAGCATAAGAAAGTCGCTTCACCAATTTATTTTCTAATAAGAGAATAACTGAAAAACGTTTTTGACATTTTTGACACTTGTCCCAACGATTCGTTAGGACAATTTTTTGCAGTGTAGCGAAAATAATTAAAATTCATTTCCTTTTTTTGATCCTTTGTCGACAGTAAGTTTTTCGCTAACACACTTCACTTATTTAAAAAATAATATTTAATTTAAAGAAATATTATTTGAAAAAGAATAATAAATAGGATAAGCTACTTCAGAGCTTCTAATTAATAGTAATTAATGAGTAACGATTATTTCTCATTAATAACAAACTTAAAAAGTATAATTATTCACTTCAAAATAAACAATGCCTATTAATATACACACACAAGCACGCACACACACACACACACACACATATATATATATATATATATATATATATATATATATATATATATATATATATATATATATATATATATATATATATATATATATATATATATATATATATATATATATATATATATAAAATCTTCATCTACTCTCAGGAAAGGGCTTTCGCCCTATAAGTTGAACTAGTATCTTCCATCGGGCATCTATTGTAAGTTCTTTCTAGTTGAGTTCTATAGAAGATAACGTTTTTTAATAAATGGTTTCCAAAGCTAGTTTTAGGATTCTTTCAAGCCATGAAATTAAAGGGCCGGAATGCTAGCTTTGTCACCCAAATTATACAGTGTATATATATATATATATATATATATATATATATATATATATATATATATATATATATATATATATATATATATATATATATATATATATATATATATATATATATTCACAGTTCACCACTGCTCACTGTCTGAGCCCTTTTCTAGGAGGGGGCAGAATATATATATATATATATATATATATATATATATATATATATATATATATATATATATATATATATATATATATATATATATATATATATATATATATATTTCTTAATACCCTGTAATTTAAATTAATGAGAATGTTGGAACTGGGTAATAAAGAAGAAGTAAACTTCATTGAGAAACTTAAGAGGAGTCTCTTTAATTGAATGTCCTTCATATGGCATCATTTGGCATCGTTTGGCATCATTTCACTTAGTTTGGTCATTCTTTAAAGAAAATTGCAATAGAATTACTCTTTAAATCATAATCAACATCACTATTATTATTATTATTATTATTATTATTATTATTACTTTTCCTATTTTCTTCCTATTTTCTATTTCTTCTTTATTTTGTACTTTATTTTTCTCTTTTCTTCTTCTTTTTCTTTCTCTTCTTAATTTTCACAATATTCTTCTTTATCTTTCTCTGCAGTAGTTTCTTTCATTATTTTCATTATTTAATTATTATTTTCATAATTTTTTTTTCCTTCAGTCTTCATTTACCTTATTCATAATATTCATAATATTATTTTTATTCTTATTTTTCCAACTATTTCTTTTCTAAGAAATTTTATACTTATACTCTTATTCTTATTATTTATTTAGTCTATTCTTATTCTTATTATTTATATTATTCTAATTCTTATTTACTAACCTTATTCATAATCATATTAAGGCTCATTATTTTTCTTATTTATTCGTACCATTCTAATAATTACTTATAATAATTATTTATATTTTTATCACTCTTATTTATTTATATTTTTATCACTCTTATTTATTTTATTCTTAAGACGTCGAATTAAATTGTTTACTAATATTTATTCAAGCAAATGCAAATTAGTTTGAAGATTTAAAAGAAAAAAAATTGCTGAAGATATTTTTTTTTAGTTTTTACTATATTATAAATCCATTAAATAATTTATTATTCATAAAAACAAATAATATAAAAAATTTATAATATATATATATATATTATATATATATATATATATATATATATATATATATATATATATATATATATATATATATATATATATATATATATATATATATATATCCCCACAGGTGGAAGAAGACATTAAGCTTACAAGAATACCCGCCAGAAGAGGAAAATAACAAAGTTTTTAAATGTTTAATATTCTGACAAACAACGCTTTAAGCATTGTGTATAAAACCGTGAAATAGTTATTTTTAAAAAGTCACACAAGTCTTCTTCAAAGGAAGGGAATCCGACAAGAAGATTTCTGAAGAGTTATTTCCATTGTAATTCCATAGTATAAAAAGGGGTGATGCACCAATTGGATAAAGTTGATAAAGTTGTTGAGACGAAAGACCCAGGGTTCTACCATTTCAAGAAGAGATAATCAAGGGGGTACTATCCGAAATACTTCATACAAGAGCGAACTACACCCCTATGCAGAACAAGTAAATGGGGAGGTCTGAAGCACTTTAAAACTAGATTACTGAGAGAAACAAAGTTGTCCTTCAATGAAAGTTCAAGAAAAGGATAAGATAAAGATATGAAAAACAGTGAAAGATATGAGCTAGGAGTTTTTAAAGATACCGTTGTTGTTAAATGCCGAGACGAGGAGAAGCAAATGAGAATCTGACTCACTGGAAATAACGAACTTTTTTTTTTTTGGCTCAATTCGGAATACGATTAAGATAAAAAATAAAAAATAAAAAAATAAAAAATAATAACTGCTATATATTGCATTTACTCTTTCCATTTCAAAATGAAAAAGTAAAGTAGGGTACAGTTATCGGTATAGTAGTAAATAGGTGATGAAGGGGTTGCGAAACATTCCTTAATAAAATCACTTTTATACCCTAATCCTTTAAAGAGGGTGAGAACTCTTCAAAGGAAAATGATAGATATCAAAATTAGGAAGTTTGAACAAAAGCTTTAAAACAATCAAGTTAAAAAAATTTAAAAACAAACTCTACTGAGATCTTCCCTATCGACACAGCAAAATATTTACCATAATGTCGAAAGACAAATGACAATGAGAAACTTGAAAGATTATCAGTACAGAACGTTCTTACGGAAAACATTGTGTTAATTTAGATTAAAGCGAAAGAAAAGCCAGAAAGAACACTGAATATTTTAGGATGAAAGTTTTTTTTTTTTGCGTACAAAGGAGAATTAATCACGCCCGATTCCTAATAGGAGAAAAAAATGATTCTCAAGATTGAAGATTTTGATTCCTGAAAGCCGTTAAATGAAGGTTTAAAAGTCTTAAATGAAGGGAAAAAGAATATAATCATTTCTCAATGCCAGAGAAAATCATTTCAGAAATGAGCTTCAAATCCTCCGAGAAACCACTCCTGCAGTAAACATCCAAATAAAATAAAATAATGACCATCTGGTAGTACTAAATTGACAAAACTATATATATATATATATATATATATATATATATATATATATATATATATATATATATATATATATATATATATATATATATATATATATATAATAAGGTTGCAGAGGACAGTAAGTTGGAGAGCGGTGGTGAAGGGAGGGGGAGGTTGGGTGTGTGTTTGTATGTGTGTGTATGAGGGAATTGTGGCAGGCACCTCTCCACTTACAGTAGGAAAGGTTAATAAATAATATATATATATATATATATATATATATATATATATATATATATATATATATATATATATATATATATATATATATATATATATATATATATATATATATATATATATAATTTTCCACCTTTCCCACTGTAGTTCAGAAAGGAATATATATTCTACACGTAGTTTTAACTATGATAAATTACTATAAAAATTTATTACTTAACACGAGAAAAGAACATTAAATACAAAGAAGTTTTGTTTTTCTTTTTTTATAATCTTTTGTATAAAACTAGAAACAACTCGTTCATATATATACACACCCACTCACATATAAAACCACAAAACACAAACACTATATATATATATATATATATATATATATATATATATATATATATATATATATATATATATATATATATATATATATATATATATATATATATATATATATATATATATATATATATATATCCCCCCTGGACACAGTGCTTTCCGGAGGCGACGACATTTTTCGGCACTTTATAGCTCTCTCTCTCTCTCTCTCTCTCTCTCTCTCTCTCTCTCTCTCTCTCTCTCTCTCTCTCTCTCTCTCTCTCTCTCTCTCTCTCTCTCTCTCTCTCTCTCTCTCTCTCTCTCTCTCTTTCAAAGTGTTTCGTAAAATGCTATTTTTATTTATGTTTTCTATTATTTCCCCTTGTAATGTTCATTCTTTTGAGTATCCATTTATTTGTTATTAATTAGGTCTATGAAACATTTAATAATGTCCTCTAAACTATATTTCAGCTCTTTCCACACATCTTGGTCAAACTCAATGTCTCAAATGTATAGAACAATGTTTTTCACACAGAATTTAGTATTGAATGTACAGAGACTTTGATTTTTGCTATCAAATTCCTTATCTTATTGCAATAACTCTTAGTATTATCTATCCTTTTCTTAATGTCATCCTCACACATTTCAAGTAACCAAACTT
>SEYY01018705.1:30000-42500 GCA_009176605.1 Armadillidium nasatum | reverse complement strand
TATTATTATTATTATTATTATTAATATTCTGAGAATTAATTAGAAATTAATTACAAAGATTTTGAGATTACCTTATAACAACCAAAAAGTTTTGTTTTAATAATTCTATTTCATCAAAATTATTCAAAATTAATTATATTATATATATATATATATATATATATATATATATATATATATATATTATATATTATAATATATATATATATATTATATATATATATATATATATATATATAATATAAATATGTGTGTGTATGTGTGTGTGGTGTGTTGTGTGTGTGTGTGTATGTTGTGTGTGTGTGTGTGTGTGTGTATTTGTGTGTGTGTGTGTGTGTACGTATCACAAATGTTAATGTAATTCTTCCCATATATAAGGATATTTGATGCTAACTACTAAAAAAGTCAATACACAGGATAAAGAATAGGATATATTTGTCAAAAAATATTTCACTTTTATCAAAATTATTTGTACGGGTCTCGAACGAAAGGCAATATAATCGGGGCACAATATATAATCAATATGTAGAGTAAAGAATAGGAAATCCTTCTCAAAATATTTCAGGTTTTTCAAAATTATTCGTACGGGTCTTGAACAAAAGGCACTGTAATGTTGATTCAATATATAGAATAAAGAATGGGATACATTTTTCAAAATATTTCAAGTTTTTCAAAATAATTCGTACTGATCTTGAACGAAAGGCGATATAAATAGGACCCAATGACGTAAAGCATGCCTCACCTATTTACATTTAAAATATTAAAAGAAAGTTGTTTGTGAATTCGCTTAATAATAATAATAATAATAATAAAATAATAATAATAATAATAATAATAATAATAATAATAATAATTACAATTTTTGACTGAATGAGTGAGGAATTAATTTTTGATATACGCCTACGATATCAAAAATTAACAATCATCTGTAAAGAAACCTTTTACTAAGTTTAAATTTAATTTTTTATGGGTTTTATTAACTTTTTTTTTAACAGGAATTAAGTGACATTATCTAATTACAATATTTTAAAGACATATTACACATTTTAAATATTTAGTTAACATTCTTTCTTTCTTTTTGAGAGCGGTTATCCTTCCAGGCATTAAATTAACTAATTTTCTGCACGATATTTGGATACTTTCGGTTCGTTGGTGTACATTCGAATTAGTGTCAATCAACCGATTTTTATTTGTAATAGTCTCTTTCTTTCTTATTTCTCTTTTTAAAAGAGACCATAAATTTTCTATGAGTTCGTATATGTGCCGTTTCCAGGTTAAGGTAGTGTTTGGATATCATGGGCTTCCAAAAATTGGGCAACGGTTCAATCTTTGTGAAATGAAGCCCCCATCATCCATAAATATGAAATCATTTAAGTATTCAGAGCCTTTCTTATCAGCCCATTCACGTAACTGAGGCTAAAGACGAGATTTAAAGATGGCTTTGTTTTGCTCCTGCCTCAATGTACTTTTAACAACCTCAAGTCTACCACTTCCAAACAATGACATGAGGCTCCAAATAATGACTGAGTTGACAGTTGACTAATGACACACTCGATATCAAAAGCTTCCCCAGATCTTCTATACGAACGCCCTGTGAAGAATCATCTGTGCACTGGATGATTGATTCACCTCTGAAAACGACCTAATGAAAATTAAGAGCACAATAAATAATTTGGAAAAAATAATTCAAAATCTCATATCAGAGAGAGTAATAAAATATAATCAACACTAATTTGAAACTTACATTTTTCCAGCGTTTCTCTATCCTATTAAAGAAGCTGTTTTGCCTAAATTTAACGTATATTGGTAATCATTTCGGTCAGGTTTTTTCATTTGCGTAGACTTCTTGCCATGAAATCACCTTCACAAAGACCTTAACAAATTGTTTTGCAACTTAAAGATACTACTGCTTGAGTTAGTGTCCTTTGAAGGATTTTACTAGTTGCTATTTTGTTCTTTAGTACCTCTATTAGCAAAAAATAATTGTAATACGTTTACTTCCACTTTCTTCTTCTTCTTTGGAGATAAGTTAATGTTTTTCAAAAATTTGTTTCATTCTTGATACAACAGATTCATTAAATTGAATGAACGTTTTTTTTTTTTTTTTTTTTTTTTTTTTTTTTTGCGCAATTTCTTTTCCAGAAAGATTTTCATTTAATAAAATATTTTATACATTTATTTTGTCCATTTTGGCATTTTAATATCTGGTTTCTTGCCCATTTTTACTAGTCTTAATAGTATTCAAGTTTAAAACCTAAGCTACGAAAATATTCAAGAACTTCCAGCAAAAGTATTTTTCAACTAATCTTTTTGGCAAAATAAAATCTTTAAAAAACTTTAATATACAATTGAAAAAATGATTATTAAGAAAAAAAAACACACAAACTCGCATTAAACTTATCATAAAAATGCGTTTACCAATTTCACAATGAGAAACTAAAACTGCCAAACACTTCCCTCAAAATTACTTTAGGCATTGAGACGTGGGTAAGAAGAAGGGATTAAAAATAATAAATATAGTTTCGAAAGTTGCCAAAGGCCACATTTAATATTCCTTTTCAAATTTTACAATAAAAAAAAATCTTTTATAAAGCTCAAGACACGAAGATGACCGACTACGAACAAAGATAAATCTTTCTTCACAAAAGATTAGCTAATTTTTCTACCACCCTTGTAGTTCTGTATCCCTTTTGCAAGTCTGAAATGTGAATTTTACATTTGGCATCATTGCTTTGCCTCCCAATTAAGTAGTCTCTCACTAAAACTTTCGTTTTCACTCTGTGCTCCAGAAAGAGGAGAGAGAGATTGTTTTATGAGAAGCAATACAAATTTCCCTATATATATATATATATATATATATATATATATATATATATATATATATATATATATATATATATATATATATATATATATATATATATATATATATATATTTATATATTGTCAGACATTTGTATCCACTATACAACGGATGAGAATTAAGGAAATTACTTTCAAATTAAAGTTTTGATGATTCTGCCACCAATTTCCCAAACAAAGGACCATTTTCAATGAAGGTTTATTATTTTATCAGAACTAACAAAGAACATTTATCTGAATGCGTGTTATAACTCTACAGTTACGGCCTCTCGAAATACGAAGGGAAAATACTTGTAAAATGGAAGTTGTTTCAAATAAAAAAAAAAAAAATAACAAATTTGAAAAAAAAAACTATTTCGGAGGAATCGGGGGGGGGAGGGGGATTTACGGTTTTTTTCAAAGATAAATTTAAAAATCATTTTAAAAAAACTGGTGGCATTTGTTTCCCCCCTTTCCTCTCTTCATTATATATATATATATATATATATATATATATATATATATATATATATATATATATAATATATATATATATATATATATATATATATATATATATATATATATATATAATTTTTAAATAGTTAATAAATAACAAACAGACGATTTGTTCAATAAGATTGGACACAAAAGTTACAAAGTAAAAACATTTATCAACATTTCTGAAAATTATGTCCAAACAATTTATTTTCTTCAATGTTTAAAACTGACATTCATGTCTTATATTTATTCTAATATATATATATATATATATATATATATATATATATATATATATATATATATATATATATATATATATATATATATATATATATATATATATATATATATATAGTAGAAACAGAAAGACAAAATGAATGCAATATATTATTAAGATTTACATAAGTTACTTAAATAATTTGACGTTTCGGTTTAATTAATACTAAAACCATCATCAGGAGAAAAAAAAGCTGAAAGAAAAAGGAAAGAACATAAATGAATTGATCAAAATAACAGAATAAAAATAAAAAATATACACATCAAATATACCGTAAAATATTTAAGTTTAAAAAAAAAAATAAAAATAAAAAAAAAAAATAAAAAATAAAAAAAAACACATTTTTGAAACTGAACAGGCAAAGAAACCCACAAAGAGTGTATAAAGAACTGGAATGAATATTCTCTTGTATATTGGCTTTGGTTCTTTATATTCTTTTAATGTGTTTCTTTGACAGTTCAGTTTCAAATCTGTGTTTCGTTTTAACTTTTATAATCTTAAACATTTTATAGTATATTTAATGTGTATACTTTCATGTTTATTGTTATTTTCATCAATTCATTTTTGTTTCCATTTTCTTTCAGCTTTTTTTTCATGATGATGGTTTTAGTATTAATTAAACCGAAATGTCAGTTAAGTTTAAGTAATTTATGTAAATCTTAATTATATGCTGCATTCATTTTTTGTCATTATATATATATATATATATATATATATATATATATATATATATATATATATATATATATATATATATATATATATATATATATATATATATATATATATATATATATATATATATATATAAATAATATATAATATATATATATATATATATATATATATATAATATATAATATATATATATATATATATATATATATATATATATATATATATATATATATATATATATATATATATATATATATATATATATATATATATATATATATATATATAAAGAAATGAATATATTGCATTTGAAAGGCTGAGCTTTTCTGACATTGTTAAAGCTGAAGCCTTTATAACTAAAGAAAAGAAAGAGAAATGTGCGACTTCGCTTCAAAGCCAAAGAAGATCTATTTTAGAAGATGCATTTTAGAAAGAGATGATGTGACAGTGACCGATTTCAATGAATAAACATCTCAGGATGTTTCTGACGTGAATGAGATTAACGGGTAACTTAAAAAGAAGAAATCAAACTTAAAAGTACAGTAGGTTGGTTTTGAAGATATAAAAGGGGAACGAGTTTATGTTATTAATATATAATTGTGGAGACATTAACAGGTCAATAAGAACTCATTACTTAAGTTTTAAGTAAGCTCACTTAAAACTGAGTAATAAATCTTTAAAATCTTTAAAATAAGAGAAAATGAATTATTAGAAAATGATCTACAGGTACAGTCGTCAACAGAAGTTCATTCCTATTAAGCTGGAAATAAATATTTATATAAAATGGGGATCATGTCAGGTTCAGCCAATCCCAGTTCAATTAAGCCCCGCTCAATGTTTTTATTTTCTTTTTATTCAAAATAGACCTTTTATGAAAGGATTTCCATTTTATATAAATATTTATTTCCAGCCTAATAGGAAAGAACTTCTGTTGACGACTGTACCTGTAATTGAACTGAAAAGGAAAGTATAATATAAAATATGAATTAGAGAAATAAAAAAAAGATGTGTAGAGCTGTAGACATAACCAGTAGAGGGCATCATGGAATGAGCATCGGTGGTGTTAAGTTTGAAGCAGAAAGTCACAGCTGTCTTTAGAGATGTTAAAACTGGGCTAAATCTACCTATAATTGAACTGAGAAGGAAAATGTAATGTAAAATGTGAATTAGAGAAATAAAATAAAAGTGTAGAGCTGTAGACATAACCAGTAGAGGACATCATGGAATGAGCATGGTTGGTGTTAAATTTGAAGCACAAAGTCACAGCTGTCTTTAGGGAGGATGAAACTAGGCTAAATCTGAGATCGAAAAGTTTGAGATGAAAGAATGTTATTGTATCGAAGCATGTAACACGAGTCATCTTCAAAGAGTGAGTTATGCAACTAAGAAGAGGCGAGTAATATTCATTGTAACGGCAATAATATAAGGGCAGTGAAGAAATATTTAAGTGCCGAGTATATATATATATATATATATATATATATATATATATATATATATATATATATATATATATATATATATATATATATATATATATATATATATATATATATATATTGCCGAGTAAGACATATAAGAATGTCCTTTCTATAAAGTCAACCTACAAACTTTATCAAGTCTTGCGACGTAAATAGTGGAAGTTAAAAAGTCAAAGATTTGTAAGAAAAGTAAAATAATAGAAAATCAGTTCATAGCAACAAAGTGAAAATATATTAATTATATTTCATTCCAAATAAAGAAAATATTATGTGCCAAAACTACAATTTAATAAAAAAAAATTAAAAAATTAAAAAAAAAATTACTCAGCAACAAGTTCTGCTGAATTAAAATTTAACATAAATTTCCTTGCATTAAAATGATAATGGAAAACACAAAAAGAAAAAAAATATTATTCCATTTTCTGCAACTTTAAAATTAGCTTCTTTAATTTATTTACCAAAAAATTAAATGTTTCTTTAGTTTATTGCCTTAATTTACATTTAAGTAAATTATTTTTTAAAGAATTATCACGTTTCGTTTATTTGGACGTCTTTTTGTTGTTATCCTCAAAAAAAAATTTTTTTTTTAACAAAATGATGTTAAAAAAATTTGTCCAAATTAATTGAAATTTCTATGAACAATTTATATATTTGAAAACATTGATTGAATTTATGAAATTTAATAATAATAATAATAATAATAATAATAATAATAATAATAATAATAATAATAATAATAATAATAAATAAATAAAAAATAAAAAATACTATATATATATATATATATATATATATATATATATATATATATATATATATATATATATATATATATATATATATATATATATATATATATATATATATATATACTAAAGAGCAAAATTAACGTACCATCTACTATTTATCTGTTGGAAGGTTTCGACGACATTGTAGGGTAATGGGAGTGCCTGTGTGTGTGAAGTTGTGTGCCCGTACCTACCCAAATAATACAGTTTTGCAGTAGGTGCGTTATCGACAATATACGGTAAAAGGGCAAACCAGCCAAATTCTGTGAGTGACGTGGTAGGAGAGGTAACGTCACAGGTATGCCGGGGATCGATAGTATTTAACTTTTAATGTTTGTGCAAGTAATATGGAAAGGTTACAATGGAGTTTGACACGCGACGGCAATCACAACACTAGCAGCTGAAGGGTACGGCCAACGCCAACTGGGCCGACGGTTCGTGGTCTCCCATACAACCATCGGAAGGGTCCTACATAGGTACGAGATGAAACATGCTCACATCAGGAGGCCTGGCAAAGGTAGGCCACGGGCAACAACGGCCGTAGAGGACAGATTTATACATTTACTGACAGCTCGCGATCGATATGCAACACCATGTGACCATCGTGCTGTTCATCAGAACCTTGTAAGCACGAATACCATTCGACGATGATTCACGTAACATGGATACCACTCACCAGAGAGCACCGAAGAACAAAGATGGCTTTCGCACAATAACACCTGCATTGGCGGGTCAAGGATTGGGCGAGTATCCCATAAAAGGACGAGTGCCGATTCAATCTGCACAGATCCGACGGACATCCCAGGGACGTAATAAGCGCTATGCGGCATGCAGAATACAAGATACCCCCCTTCGGTGGTGGGTCCGTTATGGTTTGGGGTGGTATATCTCTCTATGCCCGCACAGAGTTACACGTCTTCGATGCAGGGTACCTAACCAGACACGAATACATAAAGGACATACTCGAATCGTGCGTCGTACCATTTGGCCCCTACATCGGTGAAGCCTTCATCCTCATGCAGGATAACGCCAGACCGCACGTAGCCAGATGTGTTGGTGATTACCTCAACATGGTAGGGATTCAAACATTGGACTGGCCCGCTTACAGTCTCCACCTAAACCACATCGAGCATCTGTGGGACACAATGAAAAGGCGGCTGCGACGACTGCACCACCAGCCACACAGACTTAACGACCTGTGACAAATAGTTGTACGCCTATGGGAGGAGCTGCGACAGGAAACAATCCAGGACCTCATCTCCAGCATGCATCAATGGTGTTTAGCTGTCAAACGTGTAAGGGGAGGTCACACAAGGTACTGACGGCCATGGACAGCAAATACAACCGGCAGGTTTGCACCGCACCCTACTTATATGCCATGGTGTCCCAGGGTCACGGGGGTTCCCACTTTGGGACACCACATTATCTCCATTATGTATATCCACGTGCTGTATATTAACAATGTTACTACCCGTTTTGTATGTTTTAGTATCCTCCTATTGACGTTTCTTCCAGTGTTGGGTTAATTTTGCTCCAGTATTTATATTAAAATAAATAAATATATATATATATATATATATATATATATATATATATAATATATATATATATATAATATATATATATATATATATATATATATATATATATATATATATATATATATATGGATAAAGATAGGACAAAAAAACAAACGACATCATAATTTAACAAATTAGAACAATAATATATAAAAATTTACATAAATTATAATTCAATTAAAGAAATTTCTAATTAGAAATGAAAATAATTTTCCGCTTATCGGTTCAACTCATCTCTGAGTAGCTCGAAACGTTTTGCCATCAAAGACAGAGCTCATATCATTACGGTTTATTACCACGATCGAATAGATTATCTTACACAACCTTCAATTTATTGTCTTCAAATGTTTAATTGCTTCTATTACCTAGGCTCGAAATTGCTTGCCATATATATATATATATATATATATATATATATATATATATATATATATATATATATATATATATATATATAATATATATATATATATATATATATATATATATATAATATATATATATATATATATATATATATATATATATATATAGTATATATATATATATATATATATATATATATATATATATATATATATATATATATATATATATATATATATATATATATATATATATATAATATATATATATATATATATATATATATATAATTATATATATATATATATATATATATATATATTATATATATATATATATATATATATATATATATATATATATATATATATATATATATATATATATATATATAATTATATATATATATATATATATATATATATATATATATATATATATATATATATATATATATATATATATATATATATATATATATATATATATATATATATATATATATATATATATATATATATATTAATGAAGGAATAAACTACAATTGAAAGTTTAAACATTTTTCCTTTTTCTAATTTAAATTATATAAACCTCAAACGTTTCGGATTATCTAAATCTATCATCAGTGATAATCTAAACAATTAATTATTAAAATTAATAAATAATGATTTAACAATTAAAAATAAAAATAAAACAATCTTATATTTACAAAAAAAGTTTAAATTTAAGTTTAATGATAAAATACTAAAAAATGATAAAAAATTAAATTAAAAAATTCCATAAAATCATCAAAAAATAATATAAAATGTAAAGTTTTAAAAATAACAAAAAATTTCGAACATATATAATAGAACCAAAGGTTTAAAACTTAAGTTTAAAGATAAAATACTAAAAAAAAGATTTAAAAAAAAATTAAAATAAAAAGTAGATAAAAATCAACCAAAAAGTAATATAAAATATAAAATTTAAAAAATAATTTTTAGAGCCCGCTAATACTTTCACAAACTAAAAATATGCACAAATTAAAGGTCTGCTATTCGGGGATTCGAACCCTGACCACTTGGATGGTAAGACAGAGTGTTGTTACCTCTGTTACCTTTCTTACCATCCAAGTAGTCAGAGTTCGAATCCCCGTATGGCCAACCTTAAAATTGTGTATAATATATATATATATATATATATATTATATACCTATATATATATATATATATATATTATATATATATATATATATATATATATATATATATATATATATATATATGGGTGTATGTGCGAGTGTTCATGTATTTATATTAGTGTGAATATGAGTGTGAATATGAGTGTGCATATGAGTGTGTGTATGCGAGTGTGCATGAGTGTGTTTATAAACTCACCACGCAGCAAATTCTTTAAATTCAATGTTTCACTTTTTTTTCCTTTTTCTTTAAACGTATTTTTTAAAAAAAAAAAAAAGAAAAAGAAAAAAAATCAAATTAATTTATATATTTGTTTGGTATGATATCTTTTTACGACCAGTGTATCTCCGTTTTACATCTCAAAATTCCGAAAAATATACTTCGCCTCCGCAGTTTTTCAGATCTCTCTCTCTCTCTCTCTCTCTCTCTCTCTCTCTCTCTCTCTCTCTCTCTCTCTCTCTCTCTCTCTCTCTCTCTCTCTCTCTCTCTCTCTCTCTCTCTCTCTTCTCTCTCTCTCTCTCTCTCTCTCTCTCTCTCTCTCTCTCTCTCTCTCTCTCTCTCTCTCTCTCTCTCTCTCTCTCTCTCTCTCTCTCTCTCTCTCTCTCTCTCTCTCTCTCTCTCTCTCTCTCTCTCTCTCTCTCTCTCTTCGTTCATTTGAGTTCATAATAAACATAAAATTAATTAATTTTTCATTTAATCTGCTCTATAGTTTTGTCTGTTGGCTATTCTACTCCTTCCTTACAATTAAATAAACCTTATTTCTAATTTTCTTAACCATAAATTTCAGTGCTTTTGACCTCTTTACAAATTTTAGGAAACCCCGGCCAGAACCCCGGCCCCGGCCCCGACCCCGGCCAAATTCCAACCCCGGTCGTCCCATATATATATATATATATATAATATATATATATATATATATATATATATATATATATATATATATATATATATATACAATATATATATATATATATATATATATATATATATATATATATATATATATATATATATATATATATATTTTGTGAAGTGATAAATAAGTTAACCCTAAAATTACATTAAAGTTTTCTTTTTGGTAACAAAGAAAATGATTTAAAAGGATTATCTAATATAGAATAAAGTAGTATAATCAGAGTAATTTTAAGCCAATTGATTAATAAAATAAGTCTTTATTTATTTAAAATAATATATAATAATAAAATAAATTCTAAAAAATTTTCATTTTGTTTAAAAAGGTTTAGTAATAATTATATAACAAGTTAATAACAATGTCATATAAAATCAACGAATGAAATTGCGCCAAAATAAGAATGCATAAGACAATTATACTACCTAAAACAATATCACATATATAGGAATAACATTTTTATTTACTTTTTATAATTTATTATTCTTATTTATAAGTTAGAAATAATTTCTCTTTTTATGTACTTTATAAAAATAATAATATTTACATAGATATTAATAAAAAATTATTATTTATAAAAATTATTTTATATAATTACAACTTTTTGCAATAAGGTAAAAATAATAATGAGTTTGTTATACAATTTTTAATGAATAATAAAAAAGTGGAGAACTAACTACTTGTTTATAACAACTTTACATTTTAGAGATAATTTTAGAAGATCAACAGGTAGTTTAGCTATTCACTTTAGTAAACCTAAAGCCAGAAGTAGTTCCTAAAGAAGAAGCAATCAGTTCCCTCAAGAAGAATCGGCTCCTCTAGAAGAAGAAGCTCCTGCCTACTCCACCCTTCAAGAGGATACCACAGTTTGGCAGATCCTTTAGCCCTCGACTGTGGTCCCTCCCTTGAAGAAGGTATTACGAGTCAAGGCCTGAAGAGAAGTGGTGATACCACCGTCTACTAGTTGGCTCAACAGGCCAGCGAGAAGAGCTAAGAACACCCAGCCTACTGAAGATCTCTCTCCGTCTCTACACCACCCAAACTATAAAACCACTGGGTTCCCCACAACCGAGGCCACAGGACCACACACCAAGGTCCCTACACAAAGATTACTATAAAGTGATCTCCCTACTTTATATATAAATATATATATATATATATATATATATATATATATATATATATATATATATATATATATATATATATATATATATATATATATATATATATATATATATATATATATTGGCATCTAATGTTCATTACCAATATTCCAATCTTCTTTTAAACTAAGAGACCTTAAGTGCTTTAATATGAACTTTGGATCCCATGAGACTGCAAAAAAAAAATTATAATCTAAAATGAAGAAAAGCCCCTTTTCCTATGAAATACTCGCGCGGACTCGCGCACACACGCACCATATATATATATATATATATATATATATATATATATATATATATATATATATATATATATATATATATATATATATATATATATATATATATATATATATATATATATATATATATATAGCCAGTTTTTCAACCTTGTCCTCTCGCTTGTGTACAGAATTCTCATAAGCTTGCAAAACCTCTGCAATTATTAAATTTTTTACAGGCACTTAGTGAGATGTACTGAACGTTTTCCCACCTTTCCTTACAAATCAACTCTTCTCTTTATTCTGGAAGGTTACTTTAAATTTGAACATCCAAAGTCCCTCCTATTTTCCACAGACACAAGAAACAACATACCAAGACACAAAACCTCCACATCAAGAAGATATAAAAACTCAACACCAAGAAAACACAAAATCTCCACACCAAGAAGACACAAAACCTCCACACCAAGAATACACAAAACCTCCACATTTTACTCATTTTACCACAAA
>SEYY01018705.1:5000-15000 GCA_009176605.1 Armadillidium nasatum | reverse complement strand
ATATATATATATATATATATATATATATATATATATATATATATATATATATATATATATATATATATATATATATATATATATATATATATATATATATATATATATACACAATTTCTTCTTAATTAATTTAGATGGTGACGACCCATATTGCACCTTCAATGTTCTCCTTTTATTATCTTACACTTTGCTCTTGAAAATACAGGCAATGACAGAATTAATATAAAGAAAGCATAGATATTTCATCTTCACTAGTTTCATTCCCCACTAAGCCCCTCTACCAGAAAATGAGACCTTCCACCTCTTGATCCTGCCAGTCTGGTCCCATTCAAAATATAACTGCATTCCATCTTACTCGTTGTCGCCCCTCTGATGGTAAAATCACGACAATAGAGTACATACTGACGGGATCTAGGTCCATTCCACTCCACTCTGTCCTCTTTTAATTGAAGATTACAGTCAATATATATATATATATATTATATATATATATATATATATATATATATATAATATATATATATATATATATATATATATATAATTTATTTTCTCTGTATTTGTATTTTTTTAAATTATATAGTTACTGTACACAAATAATTTAAAAAATGAAGAAAATTTTTAATATTTCCTTTGTTTGTGCTCTTAGAGTAAGAACTGGACATGTTCAGATAAGTACAAGATGATTGTCACATTTTCTGACTGAAAATAAAAGATTACTTGTAACTTTATAACCACGGTTGTTTAAAGATCTAAAGAATTTCAAAGACTTTCCTTCACTGTTTTGTGATTATTTTCGAAACCTGTATGCAAGTAAAAATCAAAATCACAGTTTAAATAAAAAAGAAAAACAAAAACACTGACAAAATATTCAAAAAAATTCTTCTCGGTCAGAAAAGAGATGTATCGTCTTTGAATAAAAATATTTTTCTTAATAGACTACCATCTTCACATTATCACAGATGATTTCAAAGAATAAAGGTGTGAACCATCCTTTTACTGAGTACTCATCAAAAAATATGAGGTGGTTCCACTAGTATAGTCTTTCTTGAAAGAAGAAAGTTTAAGACTCATTATATATAAATATATATATATATATATATATATATATATATATATATATATATATATATATATATATATATATATATATATATATATATATATATATATATATATATATATAGAGAGAGAGAAAGAGAGAGAGAGAGAGAGACTGCTACTCTTCTGTCTCAACCTTTGATTCGCGTGTCTTAATCTTAACAAGATCAGTGAAACTCGTTGTAGTCAAACGCTCATTACTATGAACATGTCTCTAACTCTACACTGGAATGATATCGTATTTCATTAGCAAGTACTTTCAAATGTTGTGTAATGTGTATCGTGAAACATTGGCCCTTGATCTGGTTGAGTTATTTTTCACTCATCTAACAGATGTTCTGAGAGTTTTTCACCTATAAATTATACGAGTATATATATAAATATATATATATATATATATATATATATATATATATATATATATATATATATATATATATATATATATATATATATATATATATATATATATATATATATATATATATATAGGAGAGAGAGAAAAAAAATATCTAGAATTAAAAATAAAAAATAAAAATTCAAATATCCCAAATTCATTTTCTAATAAAAATAAAAGAAATTAATCTAAATTAAATTAGTTTTATTTTTGATTTCCTTTTAATTGAAATAATAACTTTTAATTGCCTATTCCAACATGTCAATTTTCAGAAAATTTAAATTTTTCCATCAATAGCAAAAGCAATTTAAAAAAAAAAAAAAAAAAGCAATTTAAAAAAAAAAAAAAAAAAAAAAAAAAAAAAACTCACTGCGACACAATAACTGTTAGAAATTATTTTTAAAGTTTCAAAAAAAGAAAAAAAAATCAACTGTAATATTAAAACTACAATAATTTTTATCGCATTTTATATTAAAACTACAATAGTTATTCCTAAAGTTCATGTAGCTTAGTTAGTTATTTTTTTTATAATATATATATATATATATATATATATATATATATATATATATATATATATATATATATATATATATATATATATATATATATATATATATATATATATATATATATATATATATATATATATATATATATATATATATATATATATATATATATATATATATATATATATATATATATATATATATATATATATATATATATATATATATATATATATATATATATATATATATATATATATATATATATATATATATATATATATATATATATATATATATATATATATATTATATATATATATATATATATATATATATATATATATATATATATATATATATATATATATATATATATATATATATATATATATATATATATATATATATATATATATATATATATATATATATATATATATATATATATATATATATATATATATATAAACTTAATCAAACACTTCAATGCACGTAATAGAAATCCGCTTTATAATAATAAATACAAACATTCTCAATATTATTGCGTGCAAACAAATAAACAGTACAAACTTTATAAGCAAAGTTCAAGTATATATATATATATATATATATATATATATATATATATATATATATATATATATATATATATATATATATATATATATATATATATATATATATTATATATATATAATGTGTATTTTAGTAAGTATAAATACTCTAGTATAATACTTATATAATGAGTGAAAAGACTCTCATTAGCAGTCCAAGGAAAGAGATAAACAATTTAAAATTTACATGTGAAGATCGTGTATAAATATATTATATATATATATATATATATATATATATATATATATATATATATATATATATATATATATATATATATATATATATATATATATATATATATATTATATATATGACAATCCGCATCCACATTATAAAAATCGTACCACAATTATTAAATGCGAATATTGTGGATGTATCTTAATTATTAATCTGTCTTAATGTTTGACTAATTTTTTGATAGCATGATATAAAAAATATTATATATATATATATATATATATATATATATATATATATATATATATATATATATATATATATATATATATATATATATATATATATATATATATATATATATATATATAATATATATATATATATATATATATAATAATATTTCCTCCTCTTATCAGCTCTGTTGGTTCTGTTGCTAACACTCCAACAGAAAAGGCTAATCTCTTCGGCCTCCTGTTCTCCTCTAATTCAACCCTGAACGACTCTGGCAATCCTCCTCCTACTTCTTCTCTTCTCATATGTAACATCTTTACCTGAGATTACATCTGATCAGTTGCATGAGCTTCTGAAATCTATGAACGTTAGGAAGGCAAGCGGCCCGGATGGCATTCCACTCTGAGTTTAAAGGAGTGTGCTTCTGTGCTGGCTTCATCCCTCGTTCAACTTTTCTCTCTACGCCTCAATACTAGTACTTTCCCTGTGTTGGAAGCGCACATTGCTCAAAATATTCCGAAGAAAGGTAGCAACTCTGATCCTTTAAACTATCGCCCTATAGCTCCCACTTGTATTCTGTCTAAGAACTTTGAAACCCTTCTCAACTCTTATATCTTGCATTATCTGGAATCCTATTCCCTTCTTTCTGAACATCAGTGTGGTTTTTGACGTTCGAGACCTACTGGTGATATACTTTTCTATTTTACAGAATTATAGTCTTCTGCCCTTAGGGACTATGGGGAGACTGGTGATGTGGCGCTTTACATATCTAAGGCATTTGACCGGGAATGGCATACGTCACTGCTTTCCAAGCTGCCATCCTTTGGGTTTCCTCCTTCTCTTTGCTTACTCTTGTCTAGTTTTCTTTCTATATATATATATATATATATATATATATATATATATATATATATATATATATATATATATATATATATATATATATATATATATATATATATATATACTTTTACTTCATTTCTTGTCAATAATGGGGTTCCTCAGGGTTCTTTACTGTCTCCTACTCTATTCCTACTTTTCACTAATGATCTTTTCAGCTGATCATCTAACCATATCCATTCATATACCGATGACTCGACCCTCCATTCTTCTACTCATTTCAAATCTGTTCCCTCTTTTGCATATAGAGTTGCCTCTCGTCTTCATCTTCCCGACTTCATTCTTGCTGATCTGAATAGTATTTCCAGTGGGGTCGTCGCAACCTTGTGAAATTCAATCTCCCTCTTAAAAACACCTCCTAACTTTTCTAATTCTTTCGATGGGTTCCCTTTCTATCTGATGATAGTATAAACAAGCTTGGCATTCACATAAACAAAAAAATGTCTTGGAAACCTCACATCACAATGGTTGATAGGACTTCTGGGAGTTCTGTTTAGGCTGCGAGAATTTTTAATTCTTCCTAGTTACTCCAATTATAAAAGGGCCTCATCCGCCCTTGTGGGGAGTACTGCTCTCATATCAAGGGTGGCTCAGGTTTCACCCGTCTTTTGGATAGGGTTGAGTCAAAGGCTAAAAAACTTACAAATTTTTCCGCACTTTTTAATTCACTTGGCCCTTTTATCTTTACGACGTAACGTTAGTGCCTTGTCTCATTTCTATAGGTACTACAGCGGAAAATACTCGACGGAATTGTTCACTCGTATACCTCCGACTTTACGACGGTCTCGTAGCACAAGGGGTGCATTGTCTGCACATAAATTTTGTGTAGACATAGGCCATTCTAGGCTCGTCAGCTGTGATGCCCCCTTCTTTGCAGCCACTTCCGTTTTGTGGAATTCTCTCTCATTTTCTGTGTTTTCTGCCGAATATAATTCCCATTACTTTAAAACCCACGTTTTTGCGCACCTACAAAATTTGGGTTAGGAATTACTTAAAGGGTTTTTCTTTTTCCTTTATTGATCTAACACTCCTTCCTTGAATAGGACTCTGTCCGTGAGCTGTGGTGATAAATATATATATATATATATATATATATATATATATATATATATATATATATATATATATATATATATATATATATATATATATATATATATATATATATATATATATATATATATATAACATCCGCATCCGCATATAAACATAAAATATCGCATTTACATCGCGGATATTAAAAATTTGACATCCGATACATCATATATATATATATATATATATATATATATATATATATATATATATATATATATATATATATATATATATATATATATATATATATATATATATATATATATATATATATATATATATATATATATATATATATATATATATATATATATATATATATATATATATATATATATATATGAACCAGACATATATACACAAAGGAATCTCCTTTAACAAAGCGTCTAAAATGAACTTGTACCACGTCCCTTTAGGGAAATTAAAGAAAATTAGCTCTATATAGACGGCAATATTCGTTTATTTAACAATATAAAAGGGATGAACAAAACTTCGCTCCATTTTAGAGTCATTTTAAGGAAACTAATTTAATAAAACTCGGCAAAAATCTACGACACTTTTACTTAAAAGGAGGATAAGATTTTCGTTTAAGAATAAATTATTTAACACTTAACGAAGAAAAAGAAAAAAAAAAAAGATTTTTAATAAAATATACATTGTTTTGGGAAATGAGTGTGTTTAACAGTGACATCTTAAAAAATATAAATTATAATATATATATATATATATATATATATATATATATATATATATATATATATATATATATATATATATATATATATATATATATATATATATATATATATATATATATCAAGCTCCAAATGTGGCTCAAACAGAAAAGCCATCGATTCCCATTTTTAAAAGTCCTGGGATCGATCCCCTTCAGCGGACACGAGTAAACAATTTTCCTTGAACAGGGAAATACCCATGAGGTATTTTATTATAATATATATATATATATATATATATATATATATATATATATATATATATATATATATATATATATATATATATATATATATATATATATATATATATATATATATATATTTAAAATGTCTTTTTAGAATTCAAATTATGAACAAAATACAAAAAAGAAAATTTGGAATATTTTAATTTTATTAAATGACATTAGAATAATAATAATAATTTCTCAAATTTTTCACAAACTTTATTCAGAGATTTTACATTTGCAAATTTTCAATTTTACAATACTTAAATAAATTAATAATAATAATAATAATAATAATAATAATAATAATAATAATAATAATAATAATAATAATAATCTATAAAAATCTCTGCTACCACTAAGGAGCTTTATGATTCGTTTTTGCATTATTATGATTTGATGTGCGTTTGTTTTGGGTGTTCTTCCATATTCAGAGAGGCATAATAATAATAATAATAATAATAATAATAATAATAATAATAATAATAATAAAATAATAATAATAATAATAATAATAAAAATAATAATAATAATATTTTTTATTTATCAATTTTAACTAAATTAACAAAATAAAAATATTGAAATCGAATAATAATAATAATAATAATAATAATAATAATAATAATAATAATAATAATAATAATAATAATATTTTTTATTTATCAATTTTAAATTAACAAAATAAAAATATTGAAATCGAATAATAATAATAATAATAATAATAATAATAATAATAATAATAATAATAATAATAATAATAATAATATTCGTTATTTATCAATTTCAACTAAATTAACAAAATTAAAATACTGAAATCAAAAAAGTTTTAAAGCAAATTTTAAAAAACAAAAATTTTATATTTTTTTTTCTTTTGTAAATATAAAAAATAATTCCATAAATAAAAATCTGAAAGAAATATTAAGCAAATTAATAAATAAAAGATTGCAAAAATAAAATATCAAAATATCTAGTATGAGCACCTGTGCATAATAATATATATATATATATATATATATATATATATATATATATATATAATATATATATATATATATATATATATATATATATATATATATATATATATATATATATATATATATATATATATATATATATATATATATATATATATATATATATATATATATATATATATATATATATATATATATATATATATATATATATATATATATATATATATATATATATATATATATATATATATATATATATATATATATATATATATATATATATATATATTCTACAGCAGGTGCGTGTGTTACTGAGTGTATGAGAGTGTGTAGATGCATGAATGTACATGAGTTGGGTCTTGTAAAGTGAAGAAGCTTATTTTAGTATATGCAAATTTTGTATTTTATGCGACTAATAGGAAAGGAGAAAATATATGATACCATAATTCGCCTCCAACAAACTTATTATCATGGATATACGCAAATGCTCTCATACACATGTATGTATGAATGAATGTTGTATGTTTGTGTGTGTTTGTATTTGTGTGTAAAAAAATACATAAATAAAACCAGGAGAATCGAACATGAAGAAAAGAAGTAGTTTTCAAGAAAGGAAAGAGGCTTAAGAACCCTCTTGAACTTTCTTTAAAAAAAAAAAAAAAAAAAAAAAAAAAAAAAAAAAAAAAAAAAAAAAAAAAAAAAAAAGTAACAAAAACAAGAAGAAAAAAATGAAGATCGAAAAAGGAAAAGAAACTAATTTTTTGAAGAGATTTCCAAGTGCAAGCAAACGTAAAGAAGATTTTTCAAGAAGAAAAAAAAAAGACTAAGAAAAAACGACACAGACGAAACGAAATAAAAAATGCTACTAATAAATATAAAAAATTGGAATTTAGTTCTTGCGCCAAAGTTAAATTCCTTTTTATAAATAAGTCGAGCAAAAGGGGCCGTAATTTGTTCAAGTGTGCGTTCGCCAACTTTACAATTAATATTAGTTATCCTCTCTCACCATATATATATATATATATATATATATATATATATATATATATATATATATATATATATATATATATATATATATATATATATATATATATATATATATATATATATATATATATATATATATATATATATATATATATATAACATGTAATCAAGTCCTAAAAATAGAAAATTTAAATATCATGGCAAACAAATATACGTCAGGATTAGCATAATCCAAAAGTTTTTTATTTTATCTTTTTTTTTTAATCTTTTTATCTTTTTTCTTTTCTTCTTTTGATTTTTTATTTTTATTATACTTATATATATATATATATATATATATATATATATATATATATATATATATATATATATATATATATATATATATATATATATATATATATATATATATATATATATATATATATATATATATATATATATATATATATATATATGCTTGTGCTTTTTCGTGTAATTTTTATTCTTCTATTTTATGGGTCTGCGCTTGTTCTTAAAATATAATAAAATTAATAATATCATCAACATATTAATATATTCTAAAGAGTTTAATTTGTTATTATTTGTTGAATTTTCGAAAAGACATTCTCGTTATCTTCTGCTGGAAAAAAAATAAATAAATAAAAAAAAAAAAAAATAAAAAAAAAAAAAAAAAGAAGTAAACTTTTTTTTTTTTTTTTAAAAAAAAAATTTTTTCAATTTTATTTATTTATTTATTATTTGAAATGGAGTAGCTACAGAGAAAGCATATATATATATATATATATATATATATATATATATATATATATATATATATATATATATATATATATATATATATATATATATATATATATAATATATAATGCTAAGCTTCACAAAAATAGCAAAAACTTTCGAGATTAAAAATTGCATTTGCTAATGGTTCTGGAATTATACGATATTTCTTCAATTAAAAAAAAATAAAAAAATATATCGATATATATATATATATATATATATATATATATATATATATATATATATATATATATATATATATATATATATATATATATATATATATATATATATATATATATATATAATAGGGGGAGGACATAGAGCCGTCTGAAGCGATGCAAGTACACCCCATTGGGCATAACTCGCAGACTGATAAGATGGACTAGAGTGCTAGACCATTCCGTTTCACTCCGTTGTCCTTGGTTCGTTCCTTTTCGCGCTTCACCTTCTCAGAGGGTCTCTAGTATACCCTCACTCATACTGGAGTGTCTATGCTCCCTCTACCTCTCCACCTCATTTCATCACATGTTTACACAAATTTACAAACGGTTACTCATGCATTCCCTTTTAAAACAAAACGAAATGGCGAAATTAAAAGAAACCTCGGAGATCTTGGAGGGTCGGCATCCAAAGAATGCCCCTCATCCACCCCTCACCCCATCATCACTTGGGAGTTGGCGGCCTCCGATGATGGGGATGGTACCGCCAAGACTCAGCGTCCGACTTGCCCCGGTGCACGGTCTTCTTTTTTCATTAATTTCTGTAACATTCGCTGTGTTTTTCTGATATCCTTCTTGTCGAACACTATCACTCTTCTTCTAAACCTCATCTCTTGTTTTTAACCGAAACTCAGGTGCTTGAATGCGCTGACAGCAAACCTTATTCTGTTACCTTCTACTGCCTCTATCTTCAATTTTCAGCTAAAGTCGGATGTTGTGAATATGTTACCAACGATGTTGATTGTTCTCGTAACTCTAACTTCGAGTCTTCTGAACTATCTACTTTATGGCTTAAGCTATCTTGCAATTCTACTACTAAATTTATTTTCTCTGACTATTTATCTCCTAATTCTACTGACTATAAAAATTCTTCGACTATTTAAGCTCCAAAATAGAATACATTCATTCTTCTTCTACTTTCTCCGAAATCATCATTTTAGGTGATTTCAATGTTCACCACCCCCATGATCCAGCTGGTTAAATCGACTACCACTTTTCTATCCAGAACAACCTTGAGCAGTTGA
>SEYY01018705.1:0-2500 GCA_009176605.1 Armadillidium nasatum | reverse complement strand
ATTTATTTTAAAATGTAAATAAAAACTTTAGTATTCAAAATTTTATGGTTAAAAATTCAAAGTATTCAGAGTATATTCGAACCTTTTATACCGAATACGAATACCAAAAAAAATGCCCTATACATGAATACTTTCAATTCGAATACCTAGTTATATTATATATATATATATATATATATATATATATATATATATATATATATATATATATATATATATATATATATATATATATATATATCAAATCTCAAATCTGGTGGGCAAAGGCCAGTGGCCTACTAAAATTTCCACCAGAGTTAGGGGGAAAGAGGGAAACCTGGTCAAATCAAAAGCCGACGTGACCTGATACACGATGTTTGAAGGTGTGTAAGTCACATATATATATATATATATATATATATATATATATATATATATATATATATATATATATTATATATATATATATATATATATATATATATATATAATTTAAAACCGTTAAAAGAAAAAGTATTGTAAAAATGAACATAAAAAATGAAAAACAATAAAAATAAAATAATAAAATAGAAAATAGGAAAAAGAAGTAAATGTTTTCCAATACTGTTATTAAAGTGAAGCTCGAAGAAGACAACATGGAGAAACGTTCCCCGAAATGATTTCTCAGGAGAATAGCTTGACAAGTTGTCAGGAATTAAGGATTCTATTTTAAGACGTCACTCCAGAAATAAAATTTTTTAGTCTTATCAAAAATGCCATTGAATGAAACAAGAGGAGAAAAATGATAATATATTAGGACAAAATATATCAAGAGAGATAATAATATATGAGTAAAATTAAATATAAGAACTAGATTTGAAATTTATTTAAAAAATTATATATTAGAATAAATATAACAGTAGAATAAAATAAATTAGGAGAAAAATAATAAACAAGAACAAAAAAAAGTAACATATTACAAAAATAAAAATAATTTATTTAATAACAAAATATTTCAGAGGGGTGGACTATCTAAAACTGAAAACTAAATAGGAATAAATTGGATAGAAAGTACAGTACCAATGTAAATGCACAAGCAAATAAAAAAAAAAATTTGAATTTGAAAATTAAAAATCAAGTTGATCTTTGAAATTTTCAAATAGGCAAAAAAAATTCTCTTAATATAAGAAAAAAAAATGATAATTTTCGTATTATATTTCAGATAATGTTTTCCAACAATTTTCAAAAACAAAAAATGTTTAAAAGAAACAAACTCCCTGATTTTAAACCCAATTTTAATTCTTAAGAAATAAAACATTTAATGGAGCAAAATATATTCTTAATAATATAATTTTCAAACATTATTCCATTTCAAAGGTAGACTTTATTAAATTAAGGTGCAAACTAATATGGCAAAAGTAAAAAGTTAAAAATTATTTTTTCTAATAAGATTCTATACTTAGCTAATAATGACTAGTATAGCATATATATATATATATATATATATATATATATATATATATATATATATATATATATATATATATATATATATATATATATATATATATATATATATATATATATAAGAAGTTGCATGTCGGTATTGTCGATCATAACTATGATGCTATATTGCAAACCCCTACCCCCTATACCCTCCACCCTCCAAACCCCATCCCATCCCTCGAAAAAAATAATTAAAAATTAAAAATAATTAAACCTAATAAAAAATTAAAAATCAAAAATAAATAAAAATAATAAAAAAACAATAAAAAATAATTAAAAATAATTAAAATTATTAAAGTAAAAAATTTAAAATAAAAATATTTAGAGGGGGGGGTAGGTGATGGGAGGTGGGGATTGATTCATATTTTTCTGCTATTCTTTCTTTTCATTTTTTTAATTATTTCTAATCATTTTTTATTTATTTTAAATATTTTTCTTTTTAATTATTTTTCTTTTTAATTATTTTTATTTATTCTTCATTTTTTAATTTTTTTTAATTATTTTTTATTATTTATAATTACTATTTTTCTCGGAAGGATGGGGTTGCTTTGCAACCTGGCATGATCGATGATGCCGACATGTAAATGCTATATATATATATATATATATATATATATATATATATATATATATATATATATATATATATATATATATATATATATATATATATATATATATATATATATATAATATATATATAATATATATATATATATAGTAGCCTGAATGAGTGTGCATGTGTGTGTGTGCTAGTGATGGATCGGATGTCATTTTCTCATCTGCGGATACGAAAGTCGAATTTTGGTGAAATGTGGATGCGGAAGTGAATGCGGATGTAGAACTTTCAAGTGCGGATGCGGATGTTGAATTTTAGAAAGTTCGGATGCGGTTGAGGATGTTAATTTTGATGAGGATGCGAATGCGTATGCCATCTCTATATATATATATATATAATATATAATATATATATATATATATATATATATATATATATATATATATATATATATATATATATATATATATATATATA
>SEYY01018704.1:5000-28442 GCA_009176605.1 Armadillidium nasatum | reverse complement strand
TATATATATATATATATATATATATATATATATATATATATATATATATATATATATATATATATATATATATATATATATATATATATATATATATATATATATATATATATATATATATATATATATATATATATATATATATATATATATATATATATATATATATATATATATATATATATATATATATATATATATATATATATATTATATATATATATATATATATATATATATATATATATATATATATATATATATATATATATATATATATATATATATATATATATATATATATATATATATATATATATTTCTTTATAGAAATAGTCTGTGAGAGTTTTAGCAGACTAAAACCTCTGATATATATATATATATATATATATATATATATATATATATATATATATATATATATATATATATATATATATATATATATATATATATATATATATATATATATATATATATATATATATAAAATTAGAGAGTAGAAGAGTTGTTAAGACGAAAAGCCCTAGATTTCACCTTCTAAAGGAGAGCTTGAAAAGGTCAAAGCGTCCCTTAGACTCACTAAGGCAAATTATTTTTAACCCAACTTGGATAGGGACATCCGCCTATGGGTTATAGGGTGCCACTAATGTCAGGCTTTCACGGTGCAATGACATACAAAGTCTCCTGTAGAACCATTTGAAATTCTTTCATAGCGTTTTGAGACGGTTCACATTGACATTTTTGGGTCTTTATTTCTGCTGTTTGTCCTTCTGGCAATCCCTCTTCCGTTTACCGCTACCTCCTAACCTGGAATACGAAATTAATGGAAGCTTTTCCAATGTCTCGCAATTCTACAAAGTCCGTTTCTTATACTTTCCTACAGTGTGTAAAGATTTGGGTGTCACTTTTCATTATCACAGACAGGGGTACCCAGTTCTAGAGTGAGTTCTTCGCAGAACTCTCTCTGACTGGTTTTCACGGCTTCGAACCTCTGCCTATCATCCTAAGTCTAACGGCCTTCGAACCTCTGCCTATCATCCTAAGTCTAACGGCCTTCTAGAGCGTTTCCATATGACCTTAAAATTTGCTTTGACCACCAGGAAGAAGGGTTGCTTTCGCTGCCAATGGTTCTTTTCAGCTTGCGTTGTATTCCCAATGACTAGGTATTTACCGTTTCAGGCTCTTACTGGCAAAGCTCCTTTATGTCCTACTGACCTCTTTGCTTCCTCTCCTCAGAACAAGCACGATTTCGACACCTTCATGAAGAGATTTCTCACATGAAAGAATCTTAGTTTCGTACGCTCCCGCCTTTGGATCAGTCCAAGGACACTTAGAATATAACGTAATCTTTAAAAACATGTGCCCATATGTATGTCCTTGCCGATCATATTCGGAAAGCTTTAAAGGCACAATATACATACAAGTCCTTTCATAGTTCTCGAGCGTTTCGACCGGTGCTTTAAATTTCAGCTTCCTAATGGCAGGTATTATTATCTATTGAACGTTTAAAACTCGTTTTTGTTTATGTATGCACTTTCTCCGTATTGTCTGCTCCTGCCGCATCAGCTCCTTCATCTGTGGAGTCTGACCCTTCCGCTTTTGCCATCTACATGCTCTGCATCTTCCATCCACATCTTCATCCGCAGAATCTGCAACCTCTGATCCTGATACCCTTCCTGTGGATTCTGAATCTGTAGTGTCTCCTTCTCCTCCTCTGTTCAGCTTCTTCGGCTTCGGCCGATCCTGTAGTTCTGAGAAGGAGTCCGTGTTTAAAAATGGTTTCTTTTGCATCAAATACTTTTATTAATTACTTTTAGGTACCCTTCTCACTAGCGCGGGGGTTGATATATAGTCCTTGCAGTCCTTTTTCGAAATTTCATTCGGAAGCGTTCCTCATTTGTTCTAATAATTTGTGACGTTTTGAAAGTCAGTACCGCTGTTTCTACCTTTGTGAATCGTAAATGAGTTCATCTTCCGCTTTTTTTTGAAAGTCGAAAATAATTCATTTAGCAAATTCTTCTTTGAAACAATCGTGTCATTCAAAAATTAATATCTTGTGCTCTAAAAATAATAATTACAAGTTTTTAATTTATTATTAAATCTTATGAGGTAAGAAAGAGAGTCTCTTTTTGTTGTTGTTTTTGATTTGGAACCATCCTTAAGTTCAGGTACGGAGACCGTAGGTTCTCTGTCCCACTTTTGAATACATTTAAAAAATTGTGTTTGTCATCATTAAAATTCCATTCGTTTATATTATCTGTTTAAAGCGAAGCAAAAATTGAAGGTAAGATAATTATTTATTACATTATTCACAACACCTCCATATATATATATATATATATATATATATATATATATATATATATATATATATATATATATATATATATATATATATATATATATATATATATATATATATATATATATCAGGGTTTCATATAGCATATATATCCAAAATATTTTAACAAGAATGGAAAATCACGATATTAAATTGATAGTGGCAAATGGTAAACTAGATTCAATTCTTCACGATCATTTTTTAGAGAAATTCTTTGACGGAAAATTTGTCTATATTGAAATGGAAGAAGTTATTGACTTTATTCAATTTCAAAAAAATATAACACGAAAATCATATTTCTTAAAAGAGAAGGTTAGTAACTTAGAAAGCAAAAATTATTATTATTATTATTATTATTATTATTATTATTATTATTATTATTATTATTATTACCATCATTATTACTATATTTATTATTATTATTATTATTAATTATTATTGCCATATTTATTACTTTAATTGCTATCATTATTATAATGAAAATTATTGTAACTGTTTTTACTTCAAGTTCCATTAATATTTTTTGCTACTATTATTTTTATTATTATAGCTCATTACTATAATTATTATTATTTTTATAATTTTTTTTGTAATTGTATTTATTGTATAATATATTATTATTATCATTGTTATTATTATTATTATTATTATTATTATTATTATAACTTCATTTCCTTAAAGTTATTATCATTATAATTCATTTATTTACTTTTAATTTATTATTATTATTATTATTAATTATTATTATTATTAACTTCATTTTTCCTTAAAATTATTATTATAATTTATTTATTTTTATTTATTGTCACTATTTTTATTATTTTTATAGTCGTTGCTGTTATTTTTATTGTTATTATTATTATTAATAATAATAATAATTTTAATTTTTTACTAATAATTATTGTCATTAGTATTTCAAATATAATTAATATTATTAGTCATTATCATAAAGATTAATATTAATATCATAGTTGAAAATATAGAATTAATCACATTAATATATTTATTATTATTTTTCGTATTATTATTATTATCATTATTATTTTTATTATTATTATTATTATTATTAATTATTTTTTAATTTTCTTTATTATTATTATTATTATATTTTAATTTTCATTATTATTATTATTATTATTATTATGGCTATTGTCATCATCATTGACACAATGTTATTATTAGTATTATTATATTATTATTTTCATTTCATTATAAGCATTATCATTATTATAACATTATTATTTTTTATTATTATTTTCATAAAATTTATAATATTTAATATTGAATAATTATTAATAAATTTATTAAAATTTTATCTTTTATTATTATTAGTTTCATTAATATTATTATTATTATTAATATTACTATTTAATTGTTAATATTTTTTAATTATTATTTTTGTTTTTATTATTTTTTTATTATTATTACTATGAATATTATTATTATTAACTGATAACTCCAGTAAAGTATTCTGAAAAAAAGAATTATTACTATTATTAACAAAATTGTTTTTGCTATTATTACTATTTATTATTAGCGTAACAAGAATGTGCTAGAGAATCTGACATTTATTATCATTGTCTCTATTTTAACCCTAGAATGGTATCGCTATTTTTGCATACACTATTGGTAACGACGGGTCAATTGGACCCAGTTTTCAAAAATTAAAAAAAAATATTCTTTTTAATTTTTTTTAAAAAAATACAAAACAAATGTTAAAAAACACTATTCTTTTGTATTTTTATTCAATAAAAAATGTAAAAAAGTATAAAAAATTAAATAAACCAAATAATTGAAAATTATATGTGTTTTCCTTGAAAAATGAGACAACAGTAACAAAAACAAAAAAAAAGACATAAACTTCTTGTTCTCACAGAGATGGTGTTTTGCATAGGTGAAGATAAAGGTTAAGGGGTTTCATCGTGATACTTCACATTTTTCTGGGGCCTAAGTGAACTGTTTGCCAGAGGAGTAAAGATGGAGTATATTTAGTAATTCAAAAAGACGATATATATATATATATATATATATATATATATATATATATATATATATATATATATATATATATATATATATATATATATATATATATATATATATTTAGGGATGGAGTGAAGTATCGGTATCGGCAAGTATCGGCATATTTTTAAGTATCGGTATCGGGTATCGGTTTCGGGGAATTTTTAGGTATCGGTATTTAATTTTTGGTATCGGTAAATATTTTGGCATCGCTCCATCCCTATATATATATATATATATATATATATATATATATATATATATATATATATATATATATATATATATATATATATATATATATATATATATATATATATATATATATATATATATATATATATATATATATATATATATATATATATATATATATATATATATATATATATATATATATATATATATATATATATATATTGTAATAGTACCTGCTATTTTTCAAAATTCACACAAAATGGAAAGATATGTCCTAAGCATACTGCTTTTCACATTTGTGGCAACTGTATCGTGATTTTGTGTCATTGGAGGGTTTACACAACTCACAACTCTTCCTATTCGAGGTACATTCGCCCATCACTGGCTTATTGCCATCTCTTGTAGGTCCAGGCTTAGGGATGGAGAATACATTTCTAATTACTTCTTCAACTGGGGCTTGTTGAAATGTTAGTCGATGTTCTGCCCATGGCCTTATAAGATTTATAGCCAATTCCGTCATATAGTTGCGCCTTGGCATTGTTTTATTACGGTTGCGAACCATATTGTCGTTATGTATTATCCACGAATTTATGACACATGCATTAATCATTCCAAAGAATACACATAACGGCCACCGTTTTGTTTTTCTTCCACATGAATATATTGCACACATTTGATCAAATGAGTCAACTCCACCTTTGGTTTTATTATAGTACTCAATAATTTCAGGTTTTCCAGACTGTCCCAGTGTAGGTTGTGAGTGCATTGAAGACAGGAGAAGCACTACCTTCTTCTTTGTTTTTGAAGTTGCTGGTACATATGACATCAAAGTCATTTCTTTGGTGTACAAAAAGGCACTTGACCCAATCTCTCTGTTTTGCTTCTCCTTCATTTCCTTTGGGATTTCCTTCTTGTTGCCTTTTATTGTTCCAACTAGCTACATTCCACAGTTGTTGAGGAGGTCAAGCGCTATTTGAATTGACGTGAACCAATTATCGGTTGTAACATTTCTATTTGATTTATAGAATGGTTTTGTAATCTCAGAATCTTAAGAATTGATGTCAAGAGCAGACTCTATATCCTCTTGGGTAAATTTTCTTTTGGCCATTATAAAATATTATTATTATTATTATTATTATTATTATTATTATTATTATTATTATTATTATTATTATTATTGTTATTATTATTATTATAACCTAAGAAAAAAAAAAAATATATATATATATATATATATATATATATATATATATATATATATATATATATATATATATATATATATATATATATATATATATATATATAAGATTGGAAGGGCTTTGATTTGAGCGATGAAAAATAATTGACGATGAAGCAATGATGTTGGATGTTCTAGGATGATGGTGAGATTATAAAGCTTGTGTAAATGCTATGATTTCTGACTTCAAATATAATTGCAAATAGATTAGTTTTACAAAAAGTATTATAAAGTATATGCACAATTATGGTAAGGTATATAATCGTCGGTTAGAAGAGCCAGTAAAAATGAGAGCGCATGAACAACATGTTCGGCTAACAGAAAGGCTAATAAGGAAACTGACTGACTATGCGGAAATCGTTTGAATTTGAGATTGAGGGGGTTAGGGGTAGGGGGATGCCTAAAGGGGAATGGGTAAGTGGAGTGAGAGACTTGTTGTTGCGAAGTACCATAAACTAACGAAAATTTATATTTTTCAAAGAGTTAATTTCACCCTACAGTATTGGTAATGCCGGGTCAAAATGACCCAAAATGCAAAATATAAAGAAAACGGTTCAAGCTAGAAAAAAATTTTACCTACCCTCTTCTATATTACTTCAAATGATGAAGCTATATGAGACCTCATAAAATTATCATAGCACACTTTTCTGGAATGTTAAGCTAAAGACAACGCTGGGTCAAATTGACCCGGCGATACCATTCTAGGGTTAATGAAAAAGAGGGTCATCTGTTTGAAATTGTGGAAAAATTCTTTGTTTTCAGAAAGAAATTTTGAGTTTGAAAAATTTATGCTGGCTTAATCTTTGAACATTCCTATACCAAGGAAAGCCATTTTGATGAAATAGACTTCCTTTGTTTTGCCTACAAAAACTAAATCATGTGTGATTTTTATTCCTGAAGAATTTTTTCTTCGCTTAAGAAAGATTAAATCTCAATAGGCTGCTTACATGTTAAAAGCGTGGATAATTTTTGCTGTGTGTGTGTGAATTATTATTGTGAAGTGAACTTTGCATAATAGAAGCGTTGGATTAGTTCTCTAATAATGAGAGCGTATTGCCAATATTCTGGTTGTGAAATTGGAAACCAGGATAAATTCCGGTCATTACCCACTTGCTGTAATTTGTGTATAAAAATCTTTGTGTCTGATATATATATATATATATATATATATATATATATATATATATATATATATATATATATATATATATATATATATATATATATATATATATATATATATATATATATATATATATATATATATATATATATATATATATATGTTAAACCTTTCCCATGATAAGCGAAACATTTAGTGATTTTTATTTCTGCATGATATCTCCTCTTCAATATCGAGAGAGAAGAAGCAAATTATCATTTACCCATCCAAATATAACAAGTTATAAGACCAGTAACCCACAGAGATGATCTCCTTGTTCTTTTCCCGCCAAAACATTATGTTTCAAAACCCGATGAAGACATGAAGACCCATTACGAAAAATATCCTGAATCTTTACAGCAAAATTTTTAGCCAGAATGAACCTTGGTCAGTAATACACAAGGAATTCCGCAAAATAAACTGAATGATTTGGTTCTGGGTTTGGAGTTAACAAAAAACAATGCTGTTTCATCTCCGGGTAGAAAATAGAATGTCTGTGCATAGAAAATGCAAATACCTTTTTGCTTGCATAGACGTAAACAGTCTGATGACATCTTTGAATATGGATTGCATTTCACTACACTCTTGACTTTTCATAGATTCCTCTAAGATAAGCTTGAAAGTAATTTTGCTTCACAGTGGGAATTCAGTGTCCCGTCTGTTCTTGTAGATCACGGAATCCACATGAAGGAGAGATATGAGAATATTAAATTTCTTCTTGAAAATTTAGTAATTTGTGCAATCTTTTCACGTGTCACCACCATCTCAACCTTGCTACATTATTTTGTTAATCCAAGGTCTTATCCCTTTATATTCTCTGATTCTCTCGTTTCTAACTCTATCCATTCTAGTCTTTTCTGCATTCTATTTTCATCTTTCGTTGTTATACTCCAGTTCTTGCACTATACAACATTATTGGTGTCAGAACTCTTTCAGAGATGATCCTCTTCACCCCCACTCCCATCTGTCTGTCTTTTAGGACAGGGTAAATCGCTCTAACTACTCTACCATACTGTACTATTCTGCTTGTTATCTCCAGCGAATCTCCTCTTCCTCCAAATATCCCTTCAAGATATTTATATCTCCACATTTTGTATTTCCTTCATTTCCACCCTCGACTCCTCTCCCTCCCAACGACTCACTATCAATATATGTTTTAATCACTATAACTTCTATCATACTCATGAGAGAAATGTTCACAGAACTGTGAAGGCTTGTAAATATAAAGAATTATATTTCAAATGATTGGTATATGATGTCATATACATGAAAATCGGACTTCGTTAATTTGGACACAAGATTATTATACGAAATGGAGAATAGGATTTATATTAATATATTAAATGAAAGAAGTATAAAGTCATTCTACGACGTTGTTTACTGTATTATTTATAAAATAAGTTTATTACAAAAGAAATTGTAAGAGTGTACATAATTGAAGTTGTGGAATTATTTATTTACGGTTAATGACACCGCAGTTAAGAAAATATTTAGTTTCCAAGTTTTGAAATTCAGTTTATGACTTGACAATAAAACGTTGTTTTGATTCAGAGAGGGGTGTGACGTGATGAATATCTTAACTGATGTAGCATTAATGGAAAACCAGATGATGAGAACACATGAATAAGATGTGATATAGGTGTATAAGTGATTGTATTTGGATCATTAACCTCTTAGTCAGTGAAGATGTGATGATATAATAGAGGCATCATAATCATGAAATTCGGAAACATATACTGTAAATGTGCGTTTATGTAATATAAATACTGTGTATATTTAATTATAATTTAATGTGAAAGCATAATATTTAAATATAATACCGTGAAGAATGAGGAATACGAAAATATAGAACGTCATCACGATCAAAATCAGGTTCAAATACTCTTCGAATATATACAAATATAATGGGATATAAGAAGAATTTATATGATTGTTTTACTATTTTGTGAGTGATTACACCCTTATTCTATACCCTGTTTCGAAATTTCTCAAAGGGTATATATACATTTTTATCTCGTTTGTGAAATTAAATAATATTGTTACAAATATATGATAAAAGTTCATGTGGAGTTATCCATGATGATTAATATAGTTGAGGATTTAGATCATGGCCAGCGTTGATGAATATCACGTGACGAAGACGTCATGAATGAAGAAAAACAGGAAAGTTGACCTGAAGAAGATATATCTTTAAAATTTCGAGATTGAGTCGAAGAATCGATGATGAAAAATTAGAATAGGGTATGAAAAACAACGTGGTCAAAATTCAAGAAAGCAATGAAAATGCACATGGTGAAAAAGATCCATGATTGTTGATGGATGGCGTCACAAATTTTAGCGTACAAACTTGAAAGAATTTAATATGCGTTTACAGATGTATTTAAGATGAATTATTTTTGTACAGTCATGGTGTAAATGCACATCCAATACATCTGATTCCTCTTCTGTTTGCTTTGCATGTCGATTGCATTTTGTGTGAAAATAATAAAGAGCCTAGTTTTCGGGGTACATAACTCTACCTTTGAAAGATGGAGATGAGATAATGAAGTTTGAGATAGCAAGAATAAAAATGGTTTGGTTGTAAAAGGTTCGTAAATTCAAAATGGGAGAATTGAAGGAGGAATGATTTGGAACTTAGAAATCACTCTGGTGAAGGTGTTGTTCATAGTAAAACTACTTCAAATAATTTAAATGACAGGACTTTAATAAGAATGAATTTATAATGATGGAGAGAAAGAAACCATAATGTTTAAGTGTTAAGAAATAAGTGCGTGCATGTGCTTGCTTGAATTTATTTGTGTGTGATTATTTGTGAGTATTCGTGTGTATATATGTATCTATGTGTCAGTTAATGTGAGCATTAATATTTTTATGCAGAGGGTGTTTGAATGTGTGTCTGTGTAAATAAGCTCCTTCGTGCGAGTTTATATATGACTGAATATGTTTTTGGGTATGTTTGAATATGTGGATGCATAAATGTGTTTGTATGCGATTATATATATATATATATATATATATATATATATATATATATATATATATATATATATATATATATATATATATATATATATATACGTATTAATATATATATGGGTAAGAATGTTTTTATGCGTATGTATGTTTGAGTGTAATTGTGTATTTGTGTATTTGTTAGTGTGTGTGCATGTGGGATAGAAGAGTCCTTATAAGCTTTACATATAAAAAATTTTTAGAATGTTTTTTAGATGAAAATAAAAATTACAAAAGATTTATATTAAAAAATAATTTATTTTTAAAAGGGTGAAAATAATATTTAAAAAGTTGTAGCTTGAAAGAAATATAGAAAATGTAAATTGAAATAAGTCCAAAGTCATAGCTTGATAGGAATGTAGAAAATATGATATGAATGTTTAAAGATAATTTTAAAAATTGTAGCTTGAAAATAAATATAAAAAATGATATGAATTAGTTTAAAAATAATTTTGTTAGAGTTTGAAGGAAATGGGACGAATATTTAAGAAAACGTATGAGGCATAATGTTACTGTTAAACAATTAGAGCCAAGAGATGGAAATTATGCATATAATATTAAGTAATAATGTGTTCGTATGTATAAAAATCATATTAAGATATTGAAAAATTATAAAATAAGAATTTTTAATTTATTAAACATTAATTAAGTATTGTTATATGATAACGTCGAGGATATGAAACAATGGGTTCAGACACTGCAATCACGTACTTATATTATGTTGTGGGAACGTAATTCATTTCAAATCAAAGGGTGATATTTCGAATCCTGGTCTCTCGAAATTTTAAGAATTTGTTTCCAGGTTTGTGAACATTGGAGGTTCAATTTTCACTCAATAGATGGCGCTCCCATGGAGAAAAAATGGTGGGAAAATTTCAAAATTATGCTTTGGTGGCGTCAGGAGAAATTCGGTGAAACCTACGTGAACAGAAATTCAAGATGGCAGATGGATGACGTCATAGTGTCATGATAACCCAGTGCCATGACGTCACAGGGTCAGGTAAATGTGTGTACGTGTGCGCATGTACATAAGTGTGTGTGTGACGTCATCACAGAAGGGTTCCTCATCTTCATTGTTAACTGTCGACGGGCGTGGCCTAAGCAGGGTGGAACGTGCTAAAAAAAGATGAAATTAATTCAAGAAAGAGCTTGGGATCTGGAAGGAGTACCAAAGGGTGAGAGTGATACGGGACTGAGGACAAGTTGTCGTGTGAAAAATGGAAAAAGTGGAGGGGCTTAAAGGATTAAAGTCATTTATTAGATGACATAATTAACGGATTAAGCGGATTGACCTAATTAATTACGGGATAATCGGGATTAATTAGGGGATTAAAATAGGCCCAGGAAAAGAGCGTTTAGGAAATTTTCCCTCAAAAACTGTTCAGGAAAGAGCGTGAGGATGGCTTTAGTACTGTCGCAGTGCCACTTGATATTGGTGAAACCTAAATACGATTATCGTTATTATTTTATCATTTTTATTATTTTTATTTTATTAATTATTATTTTTTATTAATTATTATTATTATTATTATTATTATTATTATTAATTATTAAATTAATTATTATTATATTAAATTATTATTATTATTATTATTATTATTTATTATTATTATTATTATTATTATTATTATTATTTTTTACCATTATTATTATTTTATTATTATTATTATTATATTATTATTTATTATATTATTATTTATTATTATTAATTATTATTATTATTATTATTATTATTATTATTATTATTATTATTATTATTATTGTTGCTATTATCAGGTTATAAATTTATTTTTATCATTAGTATTATAATTACTTGTTGTGATATATATTAATTGCAGGTCTATCAATTTTACGTGTGTTTTGTCTTTGAAAAATATTCGCCTCTCACAGAACCTTTTACCAGAGTAATAAACAGACTTATTGAATCTGGAATTTATACAAAGGTTACCAAAGACAATTCAATAAATAAGAGAGACAAAGATTTTTTTCAAGAAGTATATATATATATATATATATATATATATATATATATATATATATATATATATATATATATATATATATATATATATATATATATATATATATATATATATATATATATATATATATATATATATATATATATATAATATTAGAGAAATAATGATGTTGAAAATCAAAAATATTATTTTTATCTATATATATATATATATATATATATATATATATATATATATATATATATATATATATATATATATATATATATATATATATATATATATATATATATATATATATATATATATATATATATATATATATATATATATATATATATATATATATATATATATATATATATATATATATATATATATATATATATGAGGATGGGCTGAAGAACAACCCCTGTAGTTGCGTTGCTAAACAAAGGAAAAAGCTATAAACATCTTCAGACCTGCGTTCGAAAGATTGAAAAAAAAAATGTGCGCTTTTGCGCTTGCGCACTAAGTTTTTCCAATTTGTGCTTTTGCTTTTGCGCTCTAAAGTTTAAAATTTGCGCGCCTACCTCTGACTATTAGTGATAAACCCTTTGACTTGTAACTATGCGATGGCAAATTGGCGCAAACGTCAGTGATGAAGTTTGGGCCAATTGTATATCAAGAGAGTTTGAAAGTAGGGAACAGTTAATTAATCTTTTAGCTTTTGACTCAACTCTATCCAGAAGAGAGGAGGAGCCGGAGCCCCCCCAAATGTGAGAACAGTACTCCATACAAGGGCGAATAAAACCCTTATATATTTGGAATAACTGTTCAGAAGAAAAAAATTCTCGCAATCTGAACAGAACTCCCAGCTTCTTAGAGGCCGCTTTAGCAACCATTGTGATATGTGGTTTCCAAGATAGTTTGTTGTTTATGTTTAGACCAAGAATGTTAATGTTATTTACAGGTGAGACGGGAGAGCCATCGAAGAGGATAGGAAAGTTAGGAGGTGTTTTTGAGAGGGAGATGTGAAGAAGTTGAGTTTTTAAAGAGTTGAATTTCACAAGGTTGCTATGACCCCACCGGGAAATCCCATCCAGATCGGCAAGAATAGAATCGGAAAGTTGAAGACGAGAAGCAACTCTAGAAGCAAAAGAGGGAGCAGATTTGAAATGAGTAGAAGAATGTAGAGTTGAATCATCAGCATAAGAGTGAACAGAGTTAGAAGTGCAGTTGAGAAGATCGTTAATGAAAAGTAAGAATAAGGTTGGAGATAAAACAGAACCCTGAGGAACACCACAGTTGACAGAAAAGGAGGAAGAGGTCGCTCCATCTACAACTGCCGAAATGGAACGATCTGAGAGAAAACTAGACAATAGTAAGCAAAGAGAAGGAGGAAACCCAAAGGAGGGGAGCTTGGAGAGCAGTGACGCATGCCACACCCGGTCAAAAGCCTTGGATATGTCAAGCGCCACCACACAAGACTCCCCGAAGTCCCTAAGGGCAGAAGACCATAGATCAGTAAGATAGGAAAGTATGTCACCAGTTGACCTCGAGCGTCGAAAGCCATACTGGTGATCAGAAAGAAGAGAATGAGACTCCAAATGATCCAGGAAATGAGAGTTGAGAAGAGTTTCAAAATTTTTTAGATAGAACACAGGTGAGAGCTATAGGTCGATAGTTAGAAGGGTCAGAGCGACTACCTTTTTTCGGGATCGGTTGAACAAATGCACGCTTCCAGCATTGAGGAAAAGTATTAGTATTAAGGCATAGAGAGTAGAGCTGAACGAGGACAGGCGCTAACTCGGAAGCACACTCCCTCAGAACACGAGGGGGAATGCCATCCGGGCCACTGGCCTTCCTGACGTTCATAGATTTCAGGATCCCATGCACCTGATCATGAGTAATTACAGGCAGAGACATGGGACACCTGAGAGGAGAAGGAGTAGGAGGAGGGATGCCTGAATCGAGCAGGGTGGAATTAGATGAAAAAAGGAGGCCGAAGAGATTAGCCTTTTCAGAAGGAGTATTAGCAACAGAACCATCAGAGCGAATAAGAGGAGGAAAGGCAGATTTACAGAAGTTGTTAGAGATATTTTTGACAAGAGGCCAGAAATTTTTATCAGTAGGAGAGCCATGGAGGTCAGCGCACTTCCTTTTTATGAAAGTACGCTTAGTCCGTCGAAGAACATCCCTGCAACGATTCCGAGCTGAATGAAAATTAGCAAGAGTGATAGGAGAAGGAGAGTTTTTTCCATTCACGATAAGCACTATCTCTCACGAAGGGCAAGAGAGCCGTCATCGAACCATGGATTTTGAGGAGAAAAGGATTTAGTTGAAGATGGAATGAATCTGCCCATCCCGTCAAGGATTACGGCCCCTACCTTTTCAGCAGAGACAGAAGCGTCCCCCGAGACAAAGCAAGATTCACTCCAATGATAGTTAGCAAAGAAGCGGCGCATTGCCCCCCAATTAGCCCGATTAAAGTGCCAGAAAGTACGTTTAGGGCATGGTGGAGCTGTTGGAGAGAAAGCATTATAATTAAGAGCTATAAGATTATGGTCAGAGTTACCAATAGGAGGGAAAATGGTGTATTTATATCTAGAAGGAGTAGTGGTGAAGCATAAATCAAGTGTATTCAAGAATTGGTTAGGACGATCTGGAATGTGTGTGGGTTCACTAATCAATTGCTCCAGATCGTTAAGAATGCTGAATGATTTGGCCTCCCTCCCACCTGTATCAGTATGAGAGGAGCCCAACCATTCAGTGTGGTGTACGTTGAAATCCCCTAAATAGAGGACTTCAGCATTTGGATGAGAAGAAGTGACAGTCTCGTGAGTAGTAGTAAGGTATTGAAAAAAAAACTGGAAAATCTGTTCCATTAGGGGAGCAGTAGCAGAAACACAAGATAATTGTAGTAGTAGGAAGACAGATTTTAAGCCATAAGACGTCGAAATTAGGAGATTCTAGATTTACGAGACGTGTCACAGGAGTGTTAATGTTAATATAGGCACAGACTCCACCATTTAGACGGAAATTGTGAAAAAAGTTGTAGTTAGAGACATTAAGATTGCTAGAGAAAGAATCCCTAGTATATATATATATATATATATATATATATATATATATATATATATATATATATATATATATATATATATATATATATATATATATATATATATATATATATATATATATATATATATATATATATATATACTCTCATGCTTCTACATGAAAAAGCATACACATATACACCCCACACATGTCAATACTTAAACATGGTGATCCTCCCTCTCTTTATCTCTCTCTCTCTCTTTAAATTCATTTCGTTTTCGGTTAAGGTCATGTCGTTAAAATTATAAAAGTACTATTTTGCACTGAACAGTATATCCTGGTGAATGATTTATCCCTAAGAGAATTAGCCAATTCCATCTGCCTCTGGTATTCCTGACACTCTTGCAACTACTGCTTCATCTGTTCATTTTAATAAAGTACCAAGTGTCTTCCCTCCCTCCATTGAAGTTTTCCTTAGATCTTTCTATTTTACTTACTGAAATAAAACATTTTTATTCCTACTATTTCAAGTTTATTATCTCGTGAATCTCTTTCAAGGTATCTCTGATGACTATTCTCTTTACTAATCTCACGTCGCATATTTTTTTTTTATCTGAAAAACTTAATTAAGAGGCAAATAGGAATCAGATTTATGAGCCGTGCGTTTACACCATGATTATATAAATATCATCCGGCGTATATACGTGCGTATGTAGGCATTTGCGACTTCTACAAGTTTTGTACCCTGACTCCCTGTGACGTCATACATCAACTATCATGGATTTTCTTTTATCATGTGGATTTTCTTTGCTATCTTAAATTTTGACCATGTGGTTTTTTTCTTCTCGATCCTGATTTCTCATCTTCGATTCTTCAACTCAATCTCGAATTTTTAATCACGTATTATATTCACAGTAATCATCTTTTTTTCTTTATTCATAATATCATCACGTAACATCGTATTCATAAATACATACCAAAGATTAATTCTTCGACTATTTTAATCATTGTGGATATCATCATACGAACCATTATCATATGGTGGTAACTTAAGATCATACATACAGTGTGAGAAATCTCGAATAAAGTTTATGGCATGTTTGTATAAACATATACAAAATTGTAAAATGGCATGCTAAATTCTTTTCATATACCATTATATTCGCATACGTAGAGTATATCAACCTGATTTGAATTTGTGACGTCATTCTATGACTTTATATTCTTCTTACTCTAAGGTGTTATATATTAAATAACATAAATTACATAATAATAACATATACACAGTATTTATATTACATAATTAACATACATTTACAATACATGTATCCAAATTTCATGATTATGATGCTCTTCTATATAATCACATCATCATTGACATGGTTCTTAATTAATAATTCATCGGCTCTATTTCAAGCAATTATGCACCTGTAACGCAGTGACTGATTTTCCATGAGTTGTACGTCAGGTCAGATATTCATGACGTCATACCTTCGTTGGACAAAAGAAATGAAGTTTATTTTCAAGTCTTAACCTGAATTTCAAAACTTGGAACTATTTATTTTCTTAACTAAGTGACGTCATTAATATATATAAATTATTAAAAACTGGATTCATATTGCTCTTATTTAATGTGCTATAAATCATTTATTCTTCATATTATATAATAATCATGTCTCTATATTAGCTGAATTCGATTTTTATATATTTTAATATTTCAATTATTTAATATATTTACAAACCTTCACAGTACTTTGAACATATCTTTTATGAATATCATTATAGAATAACGTTAACAAGAGTGATATAGCGTGAACAAAAAGGTCATCTCCAATGTATTAATTAATGTGTTGCATATAAAATCATTCTTGCATACGACATAATAACAACTTCCATATAATTGTACATATTGATAACGAAGGATGAAATAACTTGAAATTTACATCACATAATTTATATCTCTAGTTCCAGTTTCCCTTATGGTTCCATGATGTCTCACTCATCTTTCTTAAATATTCATTCCGTTTTCAAATTAAGTACAGCTAAATTATTTTTCCTATTATTTTACTTTATATTTTTTTCAATTTCTTTAAAGAATTAACAGGAAAATTTATTTTCATTTTAATAAAAATTATTTTTTATCTTAAAAATCTTTGGAACTTTTTACAATTAAAAATATTTTATTAAATTTTTTTTTTTTTTTTTTTTTTTTTTTTTTTTTTTTTTTTTTTTTTTTTTTTTTTTTTTTTTTTTTTTTTTTTTTTTTTTTTTTTTTTTTTTTTTTTTTTTTTTTTTATTAATTATTTTTTTAAAATTTAAAATAAAAAAAAACTTTATTAAATTTTTTATTGTTTTTCTTTTATATTTAAAAAAGAAATGATTGTTTCTTTTTGCGCACTAAAACAAAACATGTAGAGAAAAACCATCATCCAGTAGTGTGCACACACATGGACATACACACATATATTTTCTTAACACGTGTCATTAACACTGCTTTGAATAATGTTATTCACCATGCTTTGTCGCGGATAAACAGTTAACATACCTCTCCGAAAGTTTATTTCTACAACTTTTAGACATGTCTATAGAAGAATAGGGGAGTAAGTAATTATATTACGGGGTCATCTTCTGAAAATCATGCAAATAGCGGTTAATAGTTGGCGTTATCAGATGGTCAGAGATTTCATGAGTGGTTCTGTGAAATGATTCGTACACGATAGAGGCGACACAAGAATCTGCGCATGAGGATTAGGGTATATATATATATATATATATATATATATATATATATATATATATATATATATATATATATATATATATATATATATATATATATATATATATATATTATTTTTTTTTCTTTTTTTTTCAGGAAGTAGCACCTTAAGTTTTTGGGACTTACAAACTGCTTTTTATCTTTTAATTGGAGGGTTTGTTATCAGTACTTTTGTCTTCGTCTGCGAAATAGGAAATGAAAAGCTCTTCCGAAACAAAGTTTTTTAGTGTGAATTATTCTGAACACAACTAAATGAATGAATTATATTCTGTATTTCATATTTTCTTTTTATGTAAAAAATAACGTATACAGAATATTTGTCTTAAAAGAGTTAAACCTAAATTTATAATACCTATTCTATAAATTTCAATTTAAAGATTTCCACAGATGCCTTCAATCTTGAAAGCTAAATTCTAAATATTTATTCCTATTAGTATATAAGAATTTTGGTGTGTGAAAAATATAATAATATTATGCAAGCACTTCAAATTTGTCAAAAAAAGCTACTTTTATTATTAATACCTATTAATATAAATTTACAATTTTATCTAGTTGGGAATTTTCAAGTTAGTGCGATTTTCGAAACTGAAATTTACTGCATTTATCTTTATTTCAGAATCAATTATATACATCTTTTTCTTTGTATATATATATATATATATATATATATATATATATATATATATATATATATATATATATATATATATATATATATATATATATATATATATATATATATATATATATATATATATATATATATTTTAATTTTTTTTGTAGGAAGTCAATTATATCGCTTTTAAGACTACTTTAGGGAAATTAGATAGGACGGTAGGGGTAACTTTTGCGAAGTTAGTTGATTTGGGGATTTTAGTTTCTATCGTCGGTCTTTTTTTTAAATTTTAAAGATGAGATAAAAATGATAAGAAAAAGAGGTAGGTCTAGCTTATGGGGAGAGGGAACTGGATATTTTTGCGACTTAAATGAAATGAAGCTGAAAAGTAATACAAAAATATGGCTTGGAAGTTATGGAGAAATAGCTTTAATATTGAATTAGAGAAGGTGTAGAAATATTTATGAAAGAATAATGGTAAGAATCTGCAATAGGGTGAAAATTTATTTGCTCAAGGTCAATGTGGGAAGTTAAAATGAGAAATGAAATTTTAATTTTTTTGTGAGTGCATTTGACCAGTAAATATTAGTGCAAAAGATGTATGGGAAATGTTTTGGAATGAACCTAAAGAATGTTTTGGTACTTTTTGTGAGAATTATAAAATATAATTATTGGGTTATTTTAAGGAAACGGATGATGACGCAAAAGTTAAAGGAATTGAAGATCCTTTTGGAGGAGAAAGGAAAAAAGGAATAAAAAAAATGTAATTATGTACTGTTAGAGAGATAGCACAAGAAACATGATTTAATAAGTGAAGCATGCACAAATTTACAAGGGTAACTGGAAAGCAAAAAAAAAAAATAATAATAATAATAATAAAATAAAAAATTAAAAAAAATTGAATTCACTTTTTCTTTTACTTAGAGATTTAAATTGTTAAAGAAATTTACCTTTATGCACCAATATTTAGGCAGTTAAAAATAAATATTTTAAATTCTGAGAAAAAAATTGTTTTGTTGATGGAAAAACAGTCTTAGACTAAAAGCTTTACATATTTAATAATAAAAAAAAAATTAACTGTTCGTTAATACATTTTTAAGAATGCTACTCTAGGGTAGTTTGAGATTTATAAACTCCAAGCTTAATGAATAGAGTGACCTCAAGCTGGAAAAATTAAAGACAAAAACTAGCATTTGGGGATTTTACAGAATATCAAAATCAATATTTATAAGTTGTAATATAAACAGTAAAGATTTACAGAGGGTGAAAAATAATATCTTGTAAGTGATGTGCTCATCAACCAACCAAATTTGGCTTCTTTAAACCCAATATTCAAAAATTAATTAATGGGAAAGATAACTAAATGGGACACTCCTTTTAATAAAGGGATAATAGGATAAGTTACATGAGATGTAATATATTTACTCACCCTGATTTTTCTTCCTGGCAATGCCTTGCCCAACAAATTTTCTCCTTCGGGAATAGGATTCAAACGGAGCTCGAGGCAGCTTATGCTTCTTCAAAGCCAAATCTTGAATTATAAGTAGATATGGCCAAGAACTGATAATTGTACTTCTGCCTATTCGAGACTCGTTCACTGATGGCCGGATACAAGATTCTCAGAGTATATGTAAATTTTGTTAATATTAGTAGCACGAAAATATGGTACTCTATGCTACTGCTAACAGCGTTACAACAAAGTAAATAGTCAATGCTAGTTATTATTAACAGAATGACGACAAAGATATTGAATTTTAATAGATACTATTTCAAATCAAGAAAACAATGTAATAATTTTATCCATCTTCTTTCTCAACACTTTCTGTGAAATCGGTGATGACAAAAATTAAGGATTTTTGTAAAACCAGAAAATCCAGCGCTACAAAAGTCACAGCCTTAGTCCCACAAGAAATTATTTATTATATTATGATAAGGAATTATTATACAACTGAACAGGCCTGTGATGGTTCTCTGACTTGATTCTGTAGGTATGAAATAAATGAAGAAAGATAGGTTGTTTCATGTGAACGTCTTCAGAGGTGAAGCAGGGTGAGTGTTATAATCAATCACTATTTGCCCAAATGAATGCTAAAGGTGAAGACAGGGTGAAAAAAAGATTAAAATTTAGTATAAAACTATAAGTGTAAAAGCTACAAAAGTAGATAAATTAGAAAATGAAGAACAATCAACAGAATACGAAATTATAATAATAGAATAAATGGGAATAGTGAAAAAAGAGAAAGAAGGAAATCAAGTGGAGTGGAAATATTTTAAGGAAACTGTGGCGAGCACTACAATCATCATCACTGCTTATAATTAAATTACACCTATAAAGTTGTCAATGTTCACATAAAATTCATGTGCATGCACTGCTCCCATTATATAAAGAAGGTGCTGTAAAGGTGGTGTCATAAGTGGTCAGTTTCGTTGAGCATTTGTCGCTGTAGTACCTATCGAAAAGAAATAAAACACCAACATTGCGTCAAAAAAGATAAAAGATTAAATGAACTCGAAAGCACAGTACAGTTTATAGGCGTTTTAACCTTTAACACAATCCTATCCAAGAATGGGTGAAACCTGCGGAATCATCGTAAGAAATAGAAAAATTAGGTGTCTTTATGAAGGGGATTTGTTGAAATTAAAGGTTTTAAAAAATTCTATCCGGGTCTGTAAGAATTAAACAGGAAATATTGAACGACAGGCAGCTCTAGATGCAGGAGTGGGAGAGGAAGTGGATTTTAAAAGAGTAGAAGAATGGAGGGCCGAGTCATTGGCATATAAATGGATAGAGTTAGATGAGCAGCTGAGATCATTAATGAAAGGTAGAATAGAGTAGAAGATAAGAAAGAATTTTGAATAACACCACAAAGAATTGGACAATAAGCGAAATGAAACGGTTAGAAAGAAAGCTAGAAAAAGTAAGGAAAGAAAGGAGAAAGCCTAAATGAGGGAATATTAGAAACCTTCGATGTATGCCATGCTATGTCAAATATTTGGATATCTCAAGCTTTACCATACTAGACAAATCATAATCAAAAAGTTTAGAATGTTATACAACAATTGGGTAAAAATAAAAGAAAAAGACAACAATAATGGAATACAAAATTGAATAATGCTTTTAAAGGTTTAAAAAGTAAAAAGAAGCTTTAACAAGATATCTGGATAGTAATAACTTGGCAATTTGAAAGAAATTGAGAAAACGAGTGGTCAGTTCCCTTGAGATTTTGCCGCTGTGGTACCTATAAAAAAAGGGACAAAGTACCAAAGTTAGGTAGCAAAGATAAAGGGTCAAGTGAATTGGAAAGATCGGAACAGTTTATAAGTCATTTAGATGTTACCTAGACCCAATCCAAAAGATGGGTGAAACCTGAGTCATCCCAGAAATAAGAGTAGTACTCCATACAAAGGCGGATGAGCCCCCTGTATAATTGGAGTAACTGTGAAGGAAAGAATCTCGCAGCCTAAACATAACTCACAGCTTCTTTACGACCGAATTAGCAATCATTGTGATATGAGGTTTCTAAGACATTTTTTTTGTTTATGTGAAGGCCAAGGATGTTTATATTGTCAATAGGAGATGGGAGAACCATCGAAAGAAATAGAAAACTTAGATTCTCTTTGAGAGGAAGATTTCTAGAAGTTGAATTTCCAAAGAGCTGAATTTCACAAGGTTGAGTCTACTCCACTGGGAAATTCTATCCAGGTCAGCAAGAATGGAATCGAAAAGATTAAGACGAGAGGCAACTGTAGATGCAAAAGAGGGAGCAGATTTTAAATGAAATAGAATAATGGAGTGTTGAATCATCGGCATATGAATGTATAAGGCTAGATGAGCAGCTGAAAAGATTAATGAAAAGCAGGAATAGGGTAGGAAGCATTGCAGAACCTTGAGGAACACCACTATTTACAGGAAATGAAGAAGAATTCTTCCCTTCAACAACAGCCAAAATGGAACGATTAGAAAGAAAGCTAGACATAAGTAAGCAGAGAGAAGGAGAAAGCCCAAAGGTGGGAGCTGAGAAAGCATTGGCGAATGCCACATCCGGTCATATGCCTTTGATATGTCAAGCGCCATGACACAAACCTCTCCATAGTCCCTAAGGGCTGAAGATCACCATACTGATGATCGGAAAGAAAGAATGCAATTCCAGATGATCCAAAGAAATGAGTTGAGAAGGGTTTCGAAGATCTTAGAAAGAATACAAGTGAGAACAATAGGGCGATAGTTAGAAAGATCGGAGCAGCTACCTTTTTCGGAATAGGTTATTCGATGTTCGCTTCCAACACCGAGGGAAAGAACTGTTATTGAGGCATACAGAGAAAAGCTGAATGAGGGACGGAGCCAGCTCAGAAGCACACTTCCTTAAAATTCGGAGAGGAATTCCATCCGGACCGCTTGCCTTTCTAACGTTCATAAATTTCAAAAACCCATACACCTGATCAAATATGATCTCAGGTAAAGGCATGGAACATCCGAGAGGAGAAGAAAAATGAGAAAGATTGCCGGAGTAGTCCTGGGTTGAATTAGAGGAAAATAGAAGGCAAAAGAGATTAGCCTTTTCAGTTGGAGTATTAGCAAAAAAATCCATCAGAGCGAATAAGAGGAAAAAAGAAGATTTAAAGAAATTGTTTAGAGGTTTTTGATAAGAATCCAGAAAGATTTATCACTAATTATTTTTGTGAAAGTTCGCATTGCTCGTAGAAGAATATCCATTGAACGATTCAGAACTGAATGAAAAATTAGCAAGAGTGATAGATGAGAATTTTTCCACTCATGATAAGCTATGGACAACAACAAACAAGCAAAATAAGAAAGTTTAGAATGATGCCTTAATTAAAATCTAAATTTAAAAAGGTTTAAAATTAAAGCGCATTCTGACGCTCGCAAGCACACCTTCACTTGTAACTTGTAAGACATAATTCTAAAAATAAAATATATAAAAACATGTTTAATTAATCTTAAATAACTAAGTTATGTAAGTTATATACATATTAGTGATGGCATCCGCATCCGTGGAGCATCCTCATCAAAATTAACATCC
>SEYY01018704.1:0-2500 GCA_009176605.1 Armadillidium nasatum | reverse complement strand
AAAAAAAAATGAACCAAACCTAACCAAATTAAAATCTCTCTCCCTCTCTCTCTCTCTCTCTCTCTCTCTCTCTCTCTCTCTCTATATATATATATATATATATATATATATATATATATATATATATATATATATATATATATATATATATATATATATATATATATATATATATAGGCCAGAGTTTACCTTGATATCCATTGATATTACAAAAACTACGAAACGTACGTTAAAAAGGATCATATTTTTAAAATCGTTGGCGAATTTTGAGTAAGAAAAATTGGGAATGTGAATTAGAATCTTCTCAACTTTAAAGTTGAGAAGATTCTAATTCACATTCGCTCCTCTCAATTAAAATTTAATATTTTAGACATCTTACTAACACTTATTCCTCTTTTCTTTGTACAAATTGGATCAAAACTAATATTTTAGGGGATCCTTTAATTCTGCTATTACATTAAAGGAAATATTATATTTTATCCTTTCTTTACACCAAATATGAAATTAATTAATTACTTATAAGAAATATAAAGACTAAAGAGTAACTGAAATTTCTAAACAAGAAAAGTGACTCGATGCCGTAAATATAGGAAAAAGAGGAGGAGTCAGAAATTCTATAATCTTTCCTAAATGGAAATTTAGTATTAAATTGTTTTTTTGCAGAATTTTAATGATGATAATCCTTCACTCCAAGTGCCGCAAATATTTACGACTATGAATATATTTTAAAATAAATGATTTAATATTTATAAATGTAAATTGTTCTACGTCTGGCAGCGACCACTTGCGAACTTTCAACCTTTTTTAAAATTCTAAAATCAGTAATGTCGTACGTTCAAATATCTGAGATGTATTAGTTTTGTTTTCATTTATTTTTAACTTATTTATTAAAGCTTTGCAATTAGTTTATTTATATTTTAGGATTGATTTTCTTACTTTCTATTTAGAATATTGTGATCAAATAGATATTTTGTGATTTACAAAAGAAATCGTACGCCCACGGTTCAATTTTTATAAGAATCAGACTAATGTATCGCAATGTATAATTTGTTTTAAAAGATTGTTTTGTTGTTGATTGAATTTAAATTATTTTACTTATGGTAAATTTATTTAATATAGTTAAGGTTTCTTATTTAATTAAGGACAGACTTCGTTTTAAACCAGGTACATATCTTAAAAACTACTGAAGGTACGTAAAAAAAGATTATATTTTTTGAATCCTTGTCGAATTTCAGGTAGGAAAAATTGGGAAATAAAAAATAAATTCTTATAACAGTAAAGTTTATATAAGTAAAGTTTACTTATTTTTATCTCTCGCGAGAATCGTACGTCTGGCAATGTCCGTTTTTTTTCAATTTTTTCGAAATTGGAAAAAATGGGAAATACCCCAAATCGTCTTCAGGAAAAGTAGTCTATAGTATCATCATCACTCACGGGTCGGGGGGTACGGGGGCAGAGCCCCCCGTAGACATATGCTCGATTTAACACCAAATTTAAGTTTGTTACGTCATCAATTGTCGTACAAAACCAATTTTTTTTATTTTTTTTTATTTATTTGCAAATATTTTACACTTTTCCTAACTGAAATTCGACAAGGATTCCAAAAATATAATCCTTTTTAGAGTACGTTAAAAGTAGTTTTTGAAATATGTACCTGGTTTAAACCGAAGTCTGACCACAATTTAATATATCTGGAACAACTAGTTGAATATATATATATATATATATATATATATATATATATATATATATATATATATATATATATATATATATATATATATATATATATATATATGGTCAGAGTTTAATTTGATATCCATAAATATTACAAAAACTACTAAACGGTATACAGAAGTATTGAAGGAGTGAGGAATGGTAGTGACAAGAATATCTAAGAAGGGGAGAGTGTCATGTTGCTGGTGTTCAATAGTAAACTGTATGTTTGGATGAAGAGTATTAATGTGTGAAAGAAACCTGTTGTCAACCCCCCAAAAAAACCATGTACCTCAGTTTTCCTTATCTCAATTTCTCCACTACGCACATGACACGCCAACTACGTAAATCTCTCTCAACATTTTGCTCTGTTAGAGTTAACCTAAAGTATATGTACTGTTGAAACTGTATGAAAATACTCTTTGTTATGATTCAGTAAAGACTATGTTCTATGTGGTAAACATTTGCATTCTCATTCTATCGATTGTATCTCGTGTATTGTACCACGACCTGTACTATGTGTTATACATGTAAATAAAGGCCTAGGTAAGAAAAGCTATTTGTCTCTGTGTCCTGCCCTATGTAACATATTTATATTTCTGCCATTATGATAAATAATATAACAACAGGTTATGGGCCCAGGCATTTATATTTCGATGCCGATGTAGAAAAATATGAGTTGTGGGAAATTAAATTCATAGGGCATTTAAATTGAAATTTAGCATTTAAATATAAGCAACCTTTACTATATTAAATAAATTTATAGACTGAATCAACAAAAAAA
>SEYY01018703.1:0-18929 GCA_009176605.1 Armadillidium nasatum | reverse complement strand
TAGCATCACAATAATCTTCTACAAAAATTTGTCTTACTTCGTATAAAGTTTATCAGTACTTTCATATTAATGGGTTGCCATTATTATATTTTTTTTTTATTACCACCACTCACAGGTTAGGGGGAATGGGGTCGGATCCTTTAGTAGACAAATGCATTTATAATTTCATTATTGTACTAAATGATAAATATAATACAAAAGCAAATTTGTCTTTGGGGGGTAGAGCCCTCCATACCCCCAACCCGTGAGTGATGGTAATAAAATTTTCCCTTTTATTGTTTTTTTTCTCTCTCTAATATATATATATATATATATATATATATATATATATATATATATATATATATATATATATATATATATATATATATATATATATATATATATATATATATATATTATATAATTTCGATATATGGAAAATTTTTTAAACATCGATATGCCAATTTATATTCTAATTATTTTTATAATTATTATTATTTAGTTTTCTAGCGTACTTAGTTCGACTTATCATAACCTGAACTAAAGAAGTTGCTTTTTATACTTTCGGCAGATGATCTTTTGACATCATATTCAGAAACTAATTATTCTTATTGGATTAAAAAAAATTTTTTTTCTTACAAAATCATGTCATTCGTCAATTAACCAAAAAAAATATATATATATATATATTTCTTTTTTGTAGTTAAGCTAAGAAAAAATTCGGTCTGCTTCACTAAGATATTACCAAATAATGTACTACTGGGAAATATACATTTACCAAATACATAAACGCCTAAATTCTATAAAAATAACTATTAGCTCCTTATTTTTGGATCTGTCTTAGATTTGGAAATACCTAGGTCAAAACATCAAAATAACCATTAAAGTAAATATGCATCAGATAGGCCTTAATAAAGTTCATAAATACTTAATTATATTTCAGCCCAAAATTTTGCATAGACTTCTTGGGGATTGCTTAAGCATTGCACCTAATAGGGAAGGCCCAGAGAAAGTTATTATTAAAGACTGACAACAGTAATCAGTTTCTTGAAGTGATGGCCAAATAATTATCTAAGCGGCTTTTTTAATTTTTATTACCCCATTTATTTTAATTTGAATTTTATAACCGTATAACAGACGTACTTTTTACTTTTATCTGGTTAATGGTCGTCAGGCAGCATAGGCCTATTAAGCTTCTATCTTCTTTCTTCTTCCACAGTTTAAACTTGATTGAAAAAATTCAACTGTTAATCAAAATGCATATTTTACTCAATTTACTGCTCAATTATTAGATGTCTCATTTAAATAATAGAAATCATATTTGAAAAGAGAGAGAGAGAAAAAAAAAAATAAACAATTAATATGATCGGTCCTATGGTTGAGATCGTAAAACGGTCAAAGTTAGGTATATAGTCTTTGTGTCGTGGATAGTAATTGATCGAAAATTTTACAACTTAGTTACCTGTAACCCAAGCTAACCAATCCCGAATTTTAACACGTGTCAATTCTTTTTCAAGTTATTTTATAAAATTTCAATTTTAAGGAAGAGTTTTGAAACTAATTTTTATTTAGCAATTAAAGAACTTAAACTCCAGTGCCAAACCCTTACCTCAGGGAGCACCATCCTTTATAGAAAATATTTAAAAAAACTGATAATCTAATTTTAAATAACATTGTTTAATAAATTTGTTTTAAAACCTCACTTTCGGTAAAGGAAAAGGGAGCAAAGATTATAAAGAATAATACAAAATTTGCCACAGCAAATGAAGTTCCCCATAAGCATTTTGGATGCTTCTCTAGTCAATCGGAGGAGGAGAAATCCCACTAAGGAGAACGTTTTCATCCAGTGGACCGATGAGATGAGCATTTATTTTATTTTTTTAAATATTAGGCATAAATGAGTTAAAGGGAGAGGTATAGTTCCGGAATCATCTAAGGTAGACTTATATAAAAGCTATGGGTTTAAGCTTTTACTAAGAGACCTGAAAGAGAAGGGTCGTAGTTAATTTTACAATTAAAAAAAGAGAGAAGACTTACTATTGAACTTTTTCAAAAAGATGGTTTTCTCTTGAAGTTCCTTCTTATACGAATTCCATATAATTAAGAACATTAAGCAGTTATATTTTTGAGTAGAAGGCAATAGATATGACAGTTAGAAAGATTAGAAAAAAAGGAAAATATATAACTCATACCTATTTCTTCGAATTTTGAGAACTTGTAATAAACAAGCGAATGAACTTACATTTTTGACCTCTAGACCTTACCATGAATTTTAAAAAGTGAGTGATGGCGTGTTAGCCGGCCGTTTGTTAAACGACAAAACGATACATATCGATACAAAAAACAAACCAACGACTCCACAAACTCCAATCAATGAGAACTTAAAATATAGATAAAATAATACACTACATAAATAGATTATATTATAGAAAGTACTTAAAAGGCAAAAGTTTGAGGGAAGAGTTCAGCTTTAGCAGAAGGTAAAACGGTATTTGTAAAGACAGAATATAATAGAGAAGAGAAAGAGGCAGAAGCAAAGTTGCAGTTGACATATTTTGCAAAATGTTAGAAAGAGTGAGAGGAAGACGAAGCAGAAAGATCATTGCATTTAAGACAGAGAAAAAGTTTTTTTTGGTGTCACGAATAGATTTTGCACGATTTCGGGATGAAATATAAGGTGAATGAGTTCCTGGGGTTTGAAGACGATGGTAATCACTAAATACAGCATCCAGAGGCGATTCGTGATCTGATTGCAAGTTTGTGCAGCCACTATTTTAAACAACTTGTTAGTACACCACTGTTATTTTTTACTTATTATTCCTTAATTGGTTTAATAGGATTAAATTTTTAATAAATTAAATTGCATATTAATATATTAACACTCCAGTGAAGCGTTATTTAATGTAAAAAAAAAAAGACATTATTTTGATCAGCTTTTCGAAACCAATGAAAGTTTTCAAAAATTTTGCAACGTAATATTTAATATATAAGGACGTCAGGTGTGTGTACGTAAAGCGTAAACATTTCGTATATATATATATATATATATATATATATATATATATATATATATATATATATATATATATATATATATATATATATATATATATATATATATATATATATATATATATATATATATATATATATATATATATATATATATATATATATATAATGATGTTTTGTTTATTTCATTGAATGTGTAATATTATGACCTCTTCGCACTCTCTACGTAAAAGTTAAAGTTCCAAAATAAGTTCGATCGGACATATAGAAAACCAAATTGTAGGTGCAAAACTTCCTTCAAATCTGCAAGTACTTCTGAGTTTTATTCTATAATTTACGTGTAGTTAAATTATCTCTCAGAAAGTTCAGCTCTGCCACGATTGCAGGAATGAAAATTTCTGCAATCGACACCACCCTGCAGCATGCGGGATATAGTGCATTGTATATATATATATATATATATATATATATATATATATATATATATATATATATATATATATATATATATATATATATATATATATATATATATATATATATAATAGCTAAAAGTAGTAAGACAAATTTACTAGTTTCTGGTGATTTAAAGCTTAGAAACCCATCATCAAGGGTTTTGAATACAGTAATAGAATATTAAAAAAAATATGAAATATATAAAATTCAAAGAAAAAAATATTACATAAAAGTTATATCAATAAATAAATATATGAAAATCATTATATAGAAGAAAAAAAAAAAGTACAAACAAACTAAAAAATTCTGCTTCAATATCAAAATATTTTGTGAGTGTAAATTTTCCTTTAAATTTGGATAAATTATGGACGACCAACAAACATTAAACATATTTAGAAAATTAGAAAAAGGGTTTATCAAATTGACAAGATTCAAACTTCAACTTTCCTTTTTAAGAAAAGATTTTAACAAAATTTTTATTTTTTCGACTTTGGAACAGAATATTATATGGATCAAAAGCCTACAAGAACTTCAAGATATTCATCTTAATAATGAAATTAAGAATAAAGACAATTTAATAAACATCACTTCTAAAAATGTTAATAAGTATAATGATATTTTAAAAGAAAATCTTTCAACGTTAGATTTCGTTTTTGTTAGTAGCCTCAACTTTGGTGTAAGTTTATCCATGGTATATACATAGTATAAGTATATATACTATGGTTTATCAAGCCTCGAAACGTATCTATTCATCTTCTTCTTCTTGCATGAATATGTCAAGACTCGCTTTTCGTAATCTCCTATGGTAATCTCAAACAAGCTCCTCAATCGCCATTTTTTTTCATAGTACAATAAAATTGATTATTTGTAATGAAAGTGTAATGCGTTATACCTTTTTAAATTTATAATAATATTAAGATTTTGATTTTTTTAAGCATAATGATAATAAATTAAACCAATAATATAATAATATATATATATAGTTTCAAATCCCAGCAATCTGGTCTGGTACGAAAAAATCCACTAATGTAAATTCCACAGTTACCATTGATTTCTTTATTAAATTCTTTTTGTTTTGTTTTGTTTATGAGAGCGGACCTCATCAACTAAGGGCATATGCCAGGCAGGTCCCTCCAGGCAGACAAAATACTTCCCTTCAGGCCTTCACAAGTTCAACACCTGTGATGCTCTCCTGTATTAAATTTAAATGTATAGCTGATTAATATTTGTCTGTGTAGGGATCAACTTTGTACCACTGACCTCAATTCCTCATTTGAATCCTAAACTAAAAATAATTTTTTTTTTAAATGAATTGATAATCTTTGGTCAGTTTATAATGATTTTCTTTATCAAATGAAAATATTATTTTAAAAGTGATAATTGTAGGAGGTTGTAAACCTCTCTATTTAAACCATATGGGATGAATTAGAGAACATACAGTTGACCTTGAGGACAGTACCATGGCATATCAAGTACCCATGTATGGTAATCTATTTTAAGATATGTAACAAGGGCAGGATTAAATTTAAAATTCTGTAGTATAACCTCCACAACTTGCCATATGGTAGAAGGTTGGCATAATTAATTTGATATTTTTGTGTTGTTGAAGTATGAAATTGTAGCGTTCGTGGAAGTGGATTTTTTCGTACGAGACAAGGTTGCTAATATACCTACGTGTTGGGAGTACGACTAGAACTACGCGTAGGAATTTGAAACTAACAACATAGCCTAAGAATTTCTGATGCGACAAGGTTGCTGGATCATTGGCGTTACAAAAAAAATATATATATATATATATATATATATATATATATATAATATATATAATAATAATAAAATAATAATTATAATAATAACAATAAAAATAATAATAATAATGGTATAGTGTATAATAATATTAATAATAATAATAATAATAAAAATGGTGTAGTGTATAATAATAATAATAATAATAATACGTAGAGAGAGAAATATAAATGAAAATTTTATCACCACCACTCACGGGTCGGGGGGTACGGGGGGCAGAGCCCCCCGTAGACAAACGCTTGTGTGCCATGCATTTGCACCTTCTATTATAAAAATATGCATTATTGTAGTAAAGCAATGAAATCGTAAATGCATGGCACACGATCATTTGTCTATGGGGGCTCTGCCCCCCGACCCATTAGTGGTGGTGATAAAATTTTCACTTATATTTCTCTCTACATATTATTCTTATTATTATTATTATTATTATTATTATTATTATTATTATTATTATACACTACACGTATCCAGCATCATGCATGGTAATTTCGACTGCAGAAACGAAAATTCCTGCAATTGTACTTGGGATATATATATATATATATATATATATATATATATATATAATATATATATATATATATATATATATATATATATATATATATATATATTATATATAATTTATTATTATTATAATTATTAAAATAATAATAATTATTATTATTATTATTTTTATTATTATTATTATCCTCCTTAGAAATAGGTTGTTGGCAACTCGTGCGCGTATCGTGCCCGTAGTTTCATTTGAACTCGCAACACGTGAATACGTAGTTTCAATCGAACTAGCAACCCGTAGGTATGTAGGTATTTTCAGCAACCTTGTCTCGTACGAAAAAATCCACTTCCATGAACGCTACAATTACCCTACTTTTTTACAAACATTAAAATTATATATAAAAAATTTAAATTTTTTTTTTTTATATATAAATTAATTTATATCAAATTATTTTTTAATGTGCTTAAGTATTTTAATTAGAATATTAGAAAAATAGAAGACAGTTAAAACAAAGTTAACAACGCAATAATTACCATGTTTTAATAATAATAATAATACATTGTATTATTTTAATATTGTAATATCATTTGTCTTTGCATTACTAGGTTGCTTGATCAGTGTTGGAGAGAATTATATTAAATTTTATAGCTGTTTTGCAGAGAAAAAAAGTTTAAAAAAAAAATTTTTTTTTCCTTAATATATTGAAACTATAAAAATGAAATATGAAATAATTGAAATGTACGTTTATAATAATGTTTAGGTTAAAGTAATCTTTTCTTGAAATATGCTTCTTATTATTCATGCATATTGTAAAGCAAATGCATGATACAAAACAATTATCTATAGGGGGCTCCACCTTCCATACCCCTGACCCATGTGTAGTGGTAATAAAATATATATATATATATATATATATATATATATATATATATATATATATATATATATATATATATATATATATATATATATATATATATATATATATATAAAATATGAAAAATTATTTTAAATATTTTATTTCATATTTTATTTTTTTTCACTCCAAAGTAGCTATAAAATTTTGTACGATTACCTCTGATACTGATCCAGCAACCTGTCAGTGTAAAGCCAAATGATAATATGCAATTAAAGTAGTACAATGTGTTATGTTGTTAAATTATTGTAAATATTGCTCTTTAATTTTTTTTTTATTTTTTGGTGTTTTTAGTTTACAAAACGTTTCCTGTGACTCTAACTTTTTTAAAAATTCATAAAATTTATCCTTGTAATTTTGATATACAAAGAAAAACAATGACTATTACACATGACACATTTTCAAAAAATTCATATATACTCTCCAATTTGGCTTATTCAAGTTATACAGTACCTAAACCTTCCATATATCTATCTACCTTTCTCTTAAATAAAACAAAACATCAGAAATTAAGATTTTTATTCTGCTTTTGAAAGTTCATCTTTATGTTTTGATTTTAGATGGCCCCATAAAGATTTGGTTACACTTTGGACACCCAAAGGTCCTCTTCTAATTTCCTGGCTGTAGATGTTATATTTAGCTATTTCGAGGGTATCCTGAAACATTGTAAAGTACTCAAATACTGCTGAAGCTGATCTTTTAGCCATTGTGACTGAAAGTATAAACAAAATAATAACATTGAAATAATGTAGCCAAATGATACAAATTTGATACACAGCAATAACATAGCAATGATATAAATAAATACAGGTTATATTGATAATTTTATATTTTATATTTTTCAAACTTTAACTTGGTGTCTCACCTAAGTAAACCTGTTGAATCACTATTGGGAATTAGAAAAACAAAATTTTTTAAATTTTTGTAGTTTTTCAAACTTTTATGATACAAAATCTTTAATTTTCTTAAATTTTTTTTTCCTGAAAAAATGTATATAATCATTAATTTAAATGAATATTGACTATTCTACTCCATCCTTATATTTAAATAAATCTAAATTAAAATTATATCTACTTTTCTTACTTTCAAATTTTAGTGCTTGTGACCTCTTTACAAATTTTAGGCAACTCCGGAAAGAGCCCCAACCCTGGCCGCTGCAAAATTCTAACTCCAGTCAGTCCCTAATCACAGTCAACAATCTCCTGTGGCAAGCCATTCTAAAAAAAAAAAACTATTGCTGAAAGAGTATTTTCTTAGATTGATATAGCATGACTTCTCAATTTTCTTAACATGTCCTCGTTTCTCTTCCATGGTCCACCGTAAAGTATTTTTCAATCTCTGTATTACTGTCAGAGGCAAATATTTTGTAAACTAGTATATCCCCTCTGAGAAATCTCCTTTCAACTGAGAACATCCCCAGCTTCTTCAACCTCTCCTCAAAGACAGAAATCATCATTGTTGCTCTGCATTGTACTCACTTTCAGATTACTGCTAATAATCACACCTAAATCTTTTTCAAGGTTCACACTCTCAAGACAATCCTCATTCATATTATCATATTATAATTAAATCTTTCATTTGAGTAATCTACATGAAGAACTTTAAATTTTTTACTATAAAAATTCATTTGCCACTTATCTCCCCATCCAAGGAATCTATCTAAATCACCATTATTGATTTCTGAGGTGACCACTTTAGTATCATCTGCAAACTTAGAAACCATACATTTAAGACCTTTGTCTAAATCATTTATATAAATTTGGAATAATAGTGGCCCCAAATCTTTTTTGTAAATTATCAAGAGTTATAAAGGTCATAAATATTAAAAGAACAACTTTTATTTTAATTGAAGTATTCAAATGATTTTGTTCTGAGTCAAAGCTAGATTAAAAACCCAAAGTAAAATGAGATCAGCGAATACTTCAGTCTTGCATAAGGAAATAATAATTAATAAGTTCGAGTCTCAAGCTCAAATATTTTGTTTCTGAAATCAGGAGTTTAAAAATATTAAAAAAAAAAATAAATAAAAATATGAATAGACTATGTAATTAATGTAATACTCATCATATAAGTTTGTTTTTCGTAGTTCAATTATTTCATATAATTATCAGGACTGACAATAAGTAATGTAACCTTAAAATTGAATAACTGACAGGCTTGCAAAGTAGCTCTCATAATCTTTTAAAATTTGATATCTAATATGAAATCAGTTAAATTTACCTTCAAATTTGAACATATTTTAAAAAAAAAAACTTTGACATCAACATGAATTTTTATAACTGTTCATAATCACTGAGACCTTTTAAGTGGTATATGAAAATTGAGCCTTAAATGATAGACCTTTATATTTAGTTCTCATAGTTCCCCATATATTTTAAAAATACAAAGTACAAGAAATTTAAATATTGAAATATTTAACCTCCTGTTATTAAAAAAATGGGACTTCAGCAAATAATACAAATATAATATGATCTAAAGACATGTCTTAAAATTGACTTATTTCCTGGATAATTATTTAAGAAATTCAAAATTCAGTGGAATTTACCCATAAGTGGTGAATGCCTTCAATGTTAATCAAAATCCATATACAATTCTCAAAAACTGATGTAAGGCTAGCATTAAATAGTGTAACTGACAGGCATCATTATTTTGCATTCAAAATCTCTTGAATGTCATTATTTTTGAAATACAAAATGGAATGAATTTACCTCTCCATTTCAAACACTTATTTCCAATTTTTGAAATTTTAAATAAGTTTCAAGCTTAAATTTGATTCTAATCAAGTTTTGATTTCAAGATCAGAATTTGCTCCAAAATTATGATCTAATTCCACATTTTAGGATAAGCCATTGCTAAGAATGAGTCAAATATCGAAGTAGTCCAAGAATCAGAATGAGTACTCCCTTATAACTGATTCCAGTCTTAGAAATGATTCAGAAATAAAAAATGCCATTTGTTTTTATTAAGTTTATTGAAAGAAAAAATAAATTTAATTCTATTAATAATTAAAAATATGAGATGAATATTTTACAGAACAATATTGAGCTAATACTACTAATATCAAGTGTTTTAGTCAGTAAACTATTGATCCCTTCTATATTGGAGCTTTGTGAAAAGGTCAGACATCTGACCTTATCCTTATCCAGTTACATCACAACTTTCTTTTTATTTCCTGAATTTTTTTCTCATTTTTATTTGTAATAAAATTATATTGATATTTAGGAATGGATAAATGCCTATAAGAATGGCATTCAACATATTAAATGAAAAATAATAATGTTAAATATGAAATATCAGAATATTTCAAAATGTCACTAAAATTCTTTTCTTCACAGATTGCTAATTATTTAAAGGTATTTCTATTAAAATAAAAATAAAAATGAATATCAAATCAGAAATTGAAATAATGAAAGAAGAATTAGTTCCAGAAGATGATTTTTCTCAAAATTTTCAGGTAATATATATATATATATATATATATATATATATATATATATATATATATATATATATATATATATATATATATATATATATATATATATATATATATATATATATATATATTATATATATTATATATTATATATTTATATATATTATTTTTTTTTTATTTATTTTTTTTTTATTTTTCAAATTGTCTGTGTAAATTTTCTCAATTTTGAATGTAAAGGTCATGAGTGTCTGATTACACTGAATTGGGGAAATACAGTGAAAATTGGTCATGTAGGGACAGACAGAAATAAAGACTAAGGTTTCCAGAATTTGAAAGAATGTGCGTAGTAGTGAAAGTTGGGGTCAGACAATAGATGAGATTTTGTAGAATGACAAATCATAAATTCTTCTCAGTGGAAAAGGTTTGCAACTGTAAGTTCAAAAGAACAGTTATTGTGATAGTGTACAAGTGATGTAAGAGAACTTTTAATGATTAGAGAAATTATAGATAGTCAGTAAGGATGAGAGACTTGATTAAAAACAATACTGCTATCGACTAATCCATTCCAAAAAGTTTTGAACTCCATGTAAGGATGATTGAAACCTCTGATGAGTTGAAAAAGTTTTAAATATACCTGAGCTAATTTTGGGAGAGATATAATATGATCCTTCTAGAAAATGAAATCCTAAGCATATTAAGGAAGTATGAAATTTTAATTTGTTTTTGCAAAGAAGTTATAGTTGTGTGGGAAATTTTCAAATAAAGAGGAAGTACATGAGCTTTTAGGCATTCAAAACAACCATTTTTCTCTTGACAAATCTGTGATCATTTCTTCCATGGTGTTCCTATAATTGCTTTTTTTTTTATTTTTTTTTTATTTGAATGAAAGGATTATTTTGAGGTGAAATCACCAACATGCGAGTGTATAGATCGTTATTAATGAAAGTTAGTTAAATGTTATATTTTGTTAGTAAATCCTAATCATAAAAGGAATTTAAATATAAAGGATTGCATGACAATTTACAAAACTTAAAGATTTATACATACTCAAATTTAAATATTACAAATTGTGATTCAAAATTATTTGATCAGTTTGACCTTACTTCTTATAGAGGAAAAGGATTAACTGTGACCACCTACAATTCCAGCTAAAATATGATAATAAGAAAAAGCAAAATAAAATTAGAATGGACCTTAAATGCTGATTAAAACTTTTACATTAAGAACAATAGAAAGTTTGAATATTAAAATTTCAAATTAAGGTCCTTGCGTTCCCTCCTCCTTAGTTGGAAGAAATTGGAGTACCCTCTCCCACACAAATGTAATAAGAGTATTCTGTCCAATAGTTGATACAGGACTGATGCATACAATTATGGAAATAGTTTCATAGAGTTAAAGTAATTACACAAAAGAAAAAAAAATGATTTACATTGATGTTTTTATTTGGCTTTGTATCAGAGAAATTATTAGTATTTTTTTTTTTATTTGGTGATAACTTGAATTCTTAACAACTTTTACCCTTTCAAATTATTTAATTATTTTTCCCCCCCTCAGTCTGATGAAGGTTTCATTCTTGGGTTTTTAGTAATCCCTAGCTTGATGTTTATATATATATATATATATATATATATATATATATATATATATATATATATATATATATATATATATATATATATATATATATATATATATATATATATATATATATATATATATATATATATATATATATATATATATATATATATATATATATATATATATATATTTTTTTTTTTTTTTTTTTTTTTTACCCCCTGACCACCCCCTGTTGAGGCGGCCACACTTCGCTATTGAAGTCTCCTGCCGCAGTCGGTCTCGTCCAGAGATCTTCCAAAGAAGTGATGCCCCAGAGGATTCTGGGGCGAGAGTTGGAAGGACAAAATAATAGAAAGTGTTCCACGGTCTCCGGGGCCCTTTTGCATCTGGTACAAGTGGGAGATGTTGCCTGGTTTAATTTGAATTTGTGTTTGTAATGTTGTAAGTTTGGGTGGTGTCCGCCTCTCAATCTTGCTAGTGAGATTTGTAAGTGTCTTGGGAGGTTGTTGGAGTTCGGGGTTTATTTCGGGAGGGGGTCTGTTGATCATGTATGAATGTGTTAGTTGAGTGTGTATATGTTTGGTTGTTGTGGTATTGGGGGGAGGAGGTGGAATGTGATTTAGGATCCGTTTGTAGAAGGTGCCGGTGGACGACGGAGATTGTTTTAGTCTGTGTTTGGTAGGTTGGAGGAGAGTATTGTGACATGGGTGAGTGGGTAGATGGGTTTTTGCATAAAATTGGGTGCCTATCATTTCGAGGTGGTTCCTTATAGGTAGTATCTTGGTTTCGTTATGAAGGTGTTGTTGAGGGGTTGTGGGTGTGCAGCCGGTAATGGTGCGAAGGGCTTTATTTTGCGTTATTTGGAGTGTCGTTAAGTTTTGGTCGGAGAGCAGAGGGTGCCAGACAGGGGAGGCATAGTTGATGGTGGGGCGTATAAATTGTTTGTAGATTGCAATTGAGGTTTGTATGTTGTTGTGTATGTCAGTGTTGGCCACTGTTTTGAGGATGTTGAGTTTTCTGTTTGCGGCTGAGGTGGTATTTTGGATGTGCTTGGAGAAAGTGAGGTGTGTATCAAATGTTAGGCCGAGAATCTTTGGGGTTTTGTTGAAAGGTATGGGGGTGTTGTTTAGTAGGACTTGTGGGTGGGTGTTGGATATGTGTTTGTCTGTTGTTATGAGGGTTATGGAGGATTTATGTGGGGATGCTGTCATCCTGTTTTCTACTAGCCAAGTTTGGATTTGTCTTAGGTAGTCTTGTGTGAGTAATGTTGCGGAGGTGAGGTTTTTGTGAGTGGTGGCAATAGTTATGTCGTCGGCGTATGATGTTATGCAGGTGAAAGTTGTTCGGGGTTGTGGGAGGTCTGCTGTGTATAGGTTGAATAGAGTGGGGGAGAGTATGGCTCCTTGGGGAACTCCGTTCCTTATGTTGATGGTACGTGATTTATGGCCGTTTTGTTGTATTTGGGCAGTTCTTCCTGATAGGAAGTTGGCTAGCCATTTTTTAATATTTGTTGGGATGTTGGATTGGAGGATTTTATGGATTAGATTATGTCTCGGGACGGTATCGAAGGCTTTGTTTATGTCAATTGCTATTAATATAGTTTTGTGATATGGCTTATGGTTTAGTCCGTTTATTATAGGTTGGATGATGTTGGTAAGTGCAGTGGTGGTGGAGTGGTTGGGTTTGAACCTGTGTTGGAAGTTTTGTTGTGGGATGAATTGGAGGATAGAATTTAGGATTAGTTTTTCAAGAAGTTTTGAGATGTTGGATAAGAGGGAGATTGGGCGGTAAGAGGAGGGGTTTGAAGGGTCTTTGCCAGGTTTTAGTTTAGGGATGATTAATGCTTTTTTTCTATATATATATATATATATATATATATATATATATATATATATATATATATATATATATATATATATATATATATATATATATATATATATATATATATATATATATATATATATATATAATGGGCTTTTCACATTTCCCTCTATCATGAAATGGTTCCTACCATAGTTCCCTCATACACACACACACCCTTCCTCTCTCCATACCCTGCCCCCCCCTCACCATCATCCTCTATCTTACTCTGTCTTGTGCAACTCTCCTTCCTTCATCTAAACTCGAACCCCTTTCCCCAAAATCCTCACACTCTGTCCATCCATTCCCATTTTGGCTCATTTTTTCTCCTCAACTCTACCTCAGATCTAAGTACTCTACACACCATCCTGTTCTCATTCATTCTACATTCTACACACATTCAAAAAACCTTAGTACACCCTCCTCTGCTTTATCCTCTATACCCCTCTTCCATTCGAACATCTCCCTTATTCTTTCATTTCTAATCTTTTCTACCTTTCTCAAACCGCATATTATACTCAATCCCTTCATCTCAAACACATTCAATCTTTTTCTCACTTGAGCATTCATCATCCATGTTTCACACCCATACATTACAGATGGCAAACACATTCACAAGCATTTTTACTTTTTCTTCCTTTGGTATTCTAATTTTCTTTCATACTTCCTTTATTACTATATAAAAAATATTATAAATTTTATTTTTTTAATTTAACCAACGCTGCAGAAGCCACAAATATGAGATTTTATAATAATAATGATAGTAATAAAAATAATAGTAAATTATTAAAATATAATAATAATAATAATATATAATGAATATAATGAATTTTCTGCAGACCTTCAACTAACCCTTTCCTGCCTCAACTTAATATTTGTTTGTCATGTTTTATCTCGAACCATAGACAACATTTTCACTACTATTAAAAAAGTACACAACAAGAAACTTTTATCTTTAAGAATTTCTTCACATCATGAGAATATTGATTCTAATTCAGTAGTTTTTAATTACAGTTCCTTTCAGCTCAATGAAAGTACCAAGAACACTCTTGCTAAAGGATTAAATTTTGAAATTATTCCTCAGAAATTAAACACATGCAAATATTTACACCATTTTGAGAAAGTTTTATAAATAATTTATAATGTTCTTCAAATTTTTGGAGGAGAAACAAAAAAACTATATTTAATGATGTTAGAAATTTAGCTTTCACGACTTTCTATTCATAAAAATTTAATAATTGCTAAACCAGATTTAGGAGTTGGGGTCGTGATTCTCGATAGAAAGGATTAAATTAATAAAGATCAAACACTTTTCCTATCAAACAATTGCCAAAAAATCATATTCTATTGAAGCAAATTAAATAGATTACTTAGAAAATTAAAAATTTTTAACCAAATTGATGAAAACACATTCTCTTTTCTTTATTCCTCTGGGGCCAAGATGGGAATTTTGTATGGACTTCCAAAAGTACACAAACCTGACTGCCCTGTTTGACCAATCTTAACAGCTATTGGTACTTTAAACTACAAACTGTCAAAATTTTTCATTCCTATTTTAGAAAATTTAACAAAAAATGAACATTCAGTAAACCACGCATTTTCATTCATCAGTGAAATAGATTTCCCAAATGACAGTAATTATTTTATGGCAAGATTTGACGTACAAAGTTTGTTTACTAATGTGCCACTAAAAGGGACTTTAGAAATTGTCTTAAATTCATTATTAGAAATTCAACCACTATACATGGCTTGGATAAACAAAGCTTTAAGGAGTTACTTAATGTATCAACTAAAGGTATGTTTTTATTTAATGGAATTTATTATAAACAAATCCTTTCGGTCCTACTATTAGCAACATCTTCATGTGTTTTTTATGAAAAATTTGGCTTCATGAATGTCTGGGCAGAATTTAAACCAATATTTTACTGGAGGTATGTGCATGACTCTTTAATTCTTTTTGAATTTGACGAACATGTTAAATTTTTGCAATATATCAAAACAAAACATCCGAATATTAAATTCACTGCTGATGTGGAGCAAAATAATTCTTTGGCTTTTTGTTGATGTCAACATATGCAAGGAAAACAACAAATTTAACACCAGTGTCTTTAGGAAATCAACCTTTACCGGATTGATGACAAAATTTAATTCTTTTATTCCTCATATTTTTAAAATCAATTTAATTAAAACTCTTTTTGATAAGGATGCAAAATATCCTCATCTTATGTCAATCTCTCGAAGGAACTGGGTTTCCTGAAGACATTATTTCTTAAGAATGGGTTCCTAGAATTTATAATTGACTCCACTTTTTTGGAAACTGCTTTCAGACAAATTTAAAAAAAAATCCACAGCAAAATTAACAGCTCCTAAGGATATTTTGTATATGAAGTTACCTTTCATCAGGAAAATGAATTGTGAAATTAGGTGTAAAATTGATGGACTTTTGAAAATTAGCTTTCTCCAGTTCAAATTTAAAATAATATTTTATAGTGAAAATAAAATTAGGAATTATTTTAAATTTAAAAATAAACTTCCTTTACCTTCATACTCATGAGGAGTATTTAAATACAAGTGTGATGGCTGTGATGCCACCTACATAGGAAAGACTGTTAGAAACCTTTCCACACGTATTGCTGATCATAAAGGTATTTCAATCAGAACTTTAGATCACTTGCATCATTCTTCCTATTGGGCTATAAATGCTCATTCTCTCCAGGCAAACCATCGTATACAGGATACCAATTTTGGAATTTTGGCTCAACTGAAGAACCTGATCTTCAGTTGTTGGAATGCTTGCATATTTTTCATTTTACTTTTGTAAAAAAAAAAAAAAAAAAAAAAAAAAATTTAGTTGGTTTAAACCCCCCAAAAAACCTATATATATATATATATATATATATATATATATATATATATATATATATATATATATATATATATATATATATATATATATATATATATATATATATATATATATATATATATATATATATATATATATATATATACTTAATTCCATTCATTTTATTTCAGAGTTTTCCTCACAATGAATCAAACATCCCTTTACCAGAAAGTATAAAGAAAGAATTAGATGAAAATTCCTCTTTTATAAAGTCAGAGCGAAGAGAATCCGATTTGGAATTTGTCTTTAATGAAGAGAAGATCAAAAATAATGTCATAAAATCAGAAAATTCTGCCATGATCATGAAGAAGTTTGATACTCAACATGTAAGGGTATGTTCTAAGTCATTATTATTATTAAGTCATTTGTGTTATAATATTTTACTCACCTTGGAAACAGATGGTTAAGAAAACAGGATGCATTACTTTTTTTATTATTATTATTATTATTAATTCAATTTCTTTTATAGAAATTTATGAGTGTGAAAAATGTTTCTTCGTTGCTAAATAAAGTAAATGAAAAGGGTTTAAAAGCACATTTTGAATCAGACGAAGAGGAATATTTTGCACAAATTTTGACTTCAAAGTTTCCTTTGCTGCTTCTCAAGAAGTTTAGTCACAAGGAATTAATGGTAAAATATTTATAAATTTAATATTTTAATATTATTGTTTTTGTTGTTAAAAGAAGTGTTTTCAAATAGGCTTAATTATTATGTGAATTTTGTGCTAAGCAGAAAAGATCTAAAAGCAGGACTGTGACTCCCCAACCAAATTTTTAAGAACAAAACTAGTTAGTGTATTATTTTAGCCCACAAAGTTAAAACAATAAAATTTAACATAAAAGAAGGTTACTCACCAACAACATAAAAGTTTGTCAACTGCAATAGTAAAGGTTTCTAAAAACTTATTTGGATATACAGTTTTAAAAATAAAATATTTACATTATTGGATAAAATACAATATAATTTTTCTAAACTTTTATAAAAACTAAAAATAGTAAAGAAAGGAAGAATAGAAAACTACTTTAATAAAACTACTTGAATTTTTTTCTACCTTTTTCTTTTTCATTTGTTTTGCAGACTCTCATGATGAATGCTGCTGAAGGAGAAAAAGATTTGGAAGTGAAAAGTACTTCAAAAAGCAAACCTCAGAGAGCAGAAGTGCCTCAACAAAACATAAAAAAGTATCATGTAGAAAATTTGAATTGCAGATATTGTAATTTTAGTTTTAAAAGCAAAGATGAGTTGAAGACTCATTTAAAAACACACAACAAAAGAAAGTTTAAGTGCGCTCATTGCAGTTATGAATGCAATTTCAAATACAGATTAAAAAATCATTTGCTGATTCACAGAAATATAAAGTTGTATAAATGTTCTGACTGCTCATATGAATGTAATCAGAAAGGAAACTTAAAAACACACATGCTTGTACACACAAACGTAAAATTATTTAAATGTTCTGACTGTTCCTATGAATGTAATCGTAAAGTACACTTAAGAACACACATGCTTACACACACAAACGTAAAATTATTTAAATGTTCTGACTGTTCCTATGAATGTAACTATAAAGGAAGCCTTAAAAACTACACATGCTTACACACACAAACGTAAAATTATTTAAATGTTCTGACTGTTCCTATGAATGTAATCAGAAAGGACACTTAAGAAACACATGCTTACACACACAAACGTAAAATTATTTAAATGTTCTTACTGTTCCTATGAATGTAATCAGAAAGGAAACTTAAAAACACACATTCTTACACACACAAACGTAAAATTATTTAAATGTTCTGACTGTTCCTATGAATGTAATGATAAAGGAAACTTACAAAGACACTTACTTACACACACAAATGTAAAATTATTTAAATGTTTTTACTGTTCCTATGAATGTAATCAGAAAGGAAACTTAAAATCACACATGCTTACACACACAAACGTAAAATTATTTAAATGTTCTGACTGTTCCTATGAATGTAATCGAAAAGAAAACTTAAAAAAACACATGCTTACACACACAAACGTAAAATTATTTAAATGTTCTGACTGTTCTTATGAATGTAATGAAAAGAGAAACTTAAAAAGGCACAAACTTAATAAGCATTAAAAGAAGAAGAAAGTTAGGTGGTAATTTTTAATTTTTTTTTTTTTCGCTATTTTATAATTGTATATGAAACCCGAGGGTGAAAAACCCCACGTTAAAAGCTGGTTTTTAAAAGAAATGCAAGACCATTTTTTTTTGTTTAACTTCAAAGGCAATATTGTAGCACTTTATTTGTTTATGTAGTATTTATATTAATGTTTTTGTAAGTTTTTTATTAAAATCTTTATTTTGAGCTTTGATAAAATAATTATCTTTAATTTTAAGTGACGTGTCTTCGCTCTATTGTTTAAAACACAAATCACGTTTTAGTTTTTAATGTTAACAAAAGTTTTTACTTTTCATGAAATATTTCTGCTTTTAATTAA
>SEYY01018702.1:107500-114496 GCA_009176605.1 Armadillidium nasatum | reverse complement strand
TTATTATTATTATTATTATTATTATTATTATTATTATTATTCTCTACATTATTTTTAGAATAAAATATTGAAAGAGACGTAATATTTTTTTATAGATTTTGCTCGTACAATTGCTCAAGTATTCAGATATTATTATTATTATAGTTATTATTTATTATTATTATTATCATTATTATTATTATTATTAGTTTTTTTAATTTAATATAAATATATTCAATATCAGGTTGCTCCATAGTAGAATCATCTATGCAAGATTTTAATAGCCTACATTCATTATTGTAATTGTTTTTGAAAACTATGTAGTTTTATTATTATTATTATTATTGTATTACTATTATATTATAATTATTTATTATTATTAATTGTTATTTAATTCTTGTATATGTGTGTACAAAATATATGAGTACTAGGATTTCTTTTTGTAAATAAGAAAGACATTTGTTCTTGTAAATATTGTAAATTTTGTCTTTGTAAACGAACCTAATTTAAAAAGCCAAAGTATTTTATAGACCGTATCGAACTGCCATACAAGCATATCTTTTAAGGCTTACTTCCTCATTCCTTGTGTTTTTTTTTTTTTTTTTTAATGATTTAAATAACTAGTAAATTGCTTTAAATAGTTCTATTTTAATTTATTTTACATTTTTTTCCCCCTATTGTCCCTTTAAAAATTTCGTTATTATGTTTTTAAAATTTTTAGTGAATGCGTATAAAAGTTTTGGACAAATTTATTTAAATGTATCAAAGCTCTTTTTTACCCACTAGTTTGAATGCGATTACATATGGTTCAAAAAACTATCTTGTATTAAATTTTCTATTTGAGACCGGTGATATAGATATAAGGGTTTATTGACGTTGTAACAATTTGCATAAATTATACTTTCCTGTTAATTTAGTATAATTTTTGGTATGACTTTTCACATTTGCTGGTAACTATTCGAGTAAAAATTGTTTATCCTATCTTTGTCAATTGATTGTAATTCAGGTATGACTGTTCACATTTTCTGGTAGTTTTATGAGTAATAATTGTGTGTTATCCTTTCTATGTCATTATAGTATAATTTTGTTATGACTAATCCACATTTGCTGGTAGCTATTTGAGTGAAAATTGTTTGTTAGCCTTTCTTTCCTTGTCAAGTTAGAATAATTTTGGTATGACTGTCCACATTTGCTGGTTGCTGTTCGAGTTAAAATTATTTTAGAATAATTTTGTCAGTATGTAAAGAATAAAAGAATTTGGAGCTTCTACAATATGTTTAATTTCAGCCTAGGCTTTAAATGGATGGATAAAAATGCGAATATTAAACTTATTTTTGAAGTGAGATTGGTTCAAGTATTTTCCCAACTAAAAGTCTCTATCATTGTTTTGTTTTTTTCCTTTCTCTATATACAAAATTACCACATTCAACATACTCGGATTATATAAGATAAAATTATAATTTTTTGAAAGTTTCTTTGAAAAATTCGATTTTTTCAGATTATATTTGGTATTTAAATTTCTCATGTATATGTAATATACACATTGAATCAACCTTCTTGGCAAATTTTAGACAACAATGATCGATCTCGTCTATTGTATCGGTTTTAAATATTTTTTAGTGTATTAAATTTTGAATTAAGATTGGTTTATTATGCTTGGAGTCTTCCATATCTTCGATACTAACGCCTTCAAATGAAATAAATTTATCTCCGTCCACGTTGAAACTAATTTGTGGCAACAAGCCCAATATTTTTTAGGGCTAAATTAGCATAAAGATTTATTACTTTGTAAATACTTATTTAGTACCATTTTAATGTCTTTCATCTCTTTGTAAGGAAAAATAAATATTTTTCTAATGATACAAACACTGCCACCTTTAAATTTCTTCGCCCTTATTCTTTTTTTTTTTTAATTTATTCTTTCCCCCTCTCCCCCTTTTTACATTCGTTTAAACCTGTAAATGTTTTAGTCAATAAATTTTGAAGTCTTTAAAAAAGGGAAATTATGATGATTGATCTGAAGAAAAATGTACCCTATAAAATATATCTAGATTTATTATCTAGATTTTGAATCACAAACTCCTTCCCTTAGATAACATGACACATGTATCTTAGAATATTCTGTTGACTGATGATAGGAAGAGTCTATAGTACTTTGATTGAGATTATATATTTTATATTTACTTAGCGATTCGCTAAAGTTATGAATGTTGAGTTCAATGATAGATTTATTGTGGAAGAAAGAAAAGCTTCAAGTAATATTTTTGTATCTACTTTTGGGAATGGGAGTAGTAACATGCGGTATAAGGTGTTAAAAAAAATAGTATTAACTTACGGCACAGGGTGTTAAAAAGTATGGAAAGAATTAACGAGAATGTAAAGAATAATAATATCTCCAAGCAAAAGCTAGTTCCAATTTATTTCTGAAATGATAAAAGAAGTTAACTCTGTCGGTAAAACCCGAGTTTTTGATTTTAAATATCGAATTGGAAATCTTATTGATCGGAAGACCTTTGGTAAAGGTGGAGTAAATATATGTTTTACAGACCTCATTTAGGAAAATTTTATAGATTATTCCCATATTATTACTTTCATATACTTGAAATCACATATTTTTAAGGTTTTATGATAATGTGTACAAATTTGTAAATTACTTCAGGATATTATTTTTATTACTGGTATTCTCTTACGTAATTAAAAACCTACTTTTGGGTACGTAACTTCATCATTTATGAATCCTTCACTAATTCTCTTTCATCTTTCTGAAAATTTCAAATTTTTTTAAATGGTTTTGAAATTCATTTTATTTCTTGATATAGTTTTCATTTCTTGCTTTTGGAAATTCAAAATTGAATTTTTTTGGATGGTAATCTGGTTAAAGGATTGTCTCAGAATCTTAAAAGAAACCAGGTTAGAATACAAAAAAAGATACAGGATGTATTGAAATGAATTTGGAATCTTCATGTAGTTTAAACTATGATCTCTAGTTACTTGCCTCTCTTGTTCAGGGAAAATAATTTTTGACATTTTTAAAAGATTTCTAAAAAAAATTTAATGCAAAAGGTCAAAAATTGTCGTAAAAATCCATGGCAATTTATTTATATTTTTTTTTTTCATTTTTCTATATTATTTACATTCAATTTTCAAAAGTTATTTTGTTTTTTAAAAATTTTATTTTTATATAATTTCTCTTTGTCCGAAATTTTTTTTAATTGTGTATATAATTATATAATTTGAATTTGTTTTTCCTTCCTTATATATATATATATATATATATATATATATTTATATATATATATATATATATTATAATATATATTATATATATATATATATATTATTATTATGGTGAGTAAATCCTATCGGTATCGGTATGGTATTTTTAGTATCGGTATCGGTAAAATTTGGTATCGCTCATCCCTAAACTAAAAAATATTATAATAATATATTAAAAATATATATATTATATATATATAATATATATATATATATATATATAATATTATTAAGGAATATAAAGGTATCAGGACTCATCATTAATAAGGGGCGTCACAATCCATACAGAAGAGGTAAACTTAATTTTTAAAGATGACCAAAAATGGGATATCTCAGCTGATTGTAAATGTTTTGAAGAAAGAAATTTTAAATAAATCAAAATCAGAGAGGTTTGAAAGGCGGTGCTTTAAGTTGGTTTCCAACTTTTTTTTATTGTTGACCCCATATACTCATTAGCAAGCTTAGCTCATATTATGAACCTTTGAAATAACTTTTTTTCTTGAGGACCTCCCCCCCCCCCAACAGCTTTTGTGAACCCCGGCTGGGAAACTCTCTAAATAATTAAAATTTGAACTGCATTATTTTAAAAACATTACTTTATTAGGTTATTTTATAATCGATTCAACACTCCTAATGGGGCAAGTGACATTAGCTTAGGTAGGGCTATGTGGTTCCTAACCCCAATTAATAGAAAAATGAAAGAACTTAAATTGCATAAAGAAATATTAAATTTCTTTATTTTGTCAATTTTTTTGATTTGAAATACTTGATTCTATCCTATAAATTCATAATCCTCTTAGTTGGATTTCTCCATATAAATAAAGAGAAAGTAGGGAAGAGACTAAGAGGTTAATAATTTTATTGGCTACTTTATGGGGGAGATTAAAGAAGATGAAAGTCTCCAACCTTTTATTCTGTTTAAAATCTGTCAAGTCCATAAAGATTGACAGAAAAATGAATTTGCGATCGTGTGTAATCTCGAGTAAAGAAAGACATGGGATTCTTGAGAGGAGGAGGGAAAAGAGGACTGCCAGAGCCCTTCAGGAATGAATTAGGTAAGAAGAGGAAACTGAACAGACCTTTATCAGCTAGAGTATCACCAACATATTCAACAAAACGAACAAAAATAGGAAAGGTATATTTTCAGACATTATTAGACAAATTTTTGACAGGACTAAAAAAAAGTTTTACAGTAAAAACCAAGAAGGAGTGCATTACCGCTTATAGCGAAAATTAAGCTGTGGTCAGAGTTACCATGTTAGATACTTGGTCTCGAGTTAGAATAGTCGCTGTGATTATTTAGATCAAGAGGGGTGTGGGTGATCATAAATTATGGCCGTCTGAAATAAGCGAATGTTCTATAATTAACTGATCCAGATCTTTAAGAAACAATATGATTCAGCCTCTTCGCACCCGGCCTTAATTATTGCTTACTGTTTGACAACTCCAGAACCATCATCGGAAACCATGTTCCAAGAGCATGATCTCTGGAGAGCTCTTTGGGGAAGTGTTAGAGGTTAGATGAAGAAGTGCTAGTCCCACTTAAAGGGTGAAAACCAGCTGAGATTTAATAAAATCAAGGACTAGCATTGAAACCAACGAACCAATATGATCTTTTAGAGTACTCTAGGAGAGAGACATAAGGGAGGCGAAATATGCTGTCCATGACAGGGGAAAACTTTTCCAGGGAGAATATATATATATATATATATAATATATATATATATTAATTATTATATATTATATAATATATATATATATAATATATATATATATATAATAATTCTTTCCTCTCTCGCTCTGATGTTCTTTGCTAACAATCATCGAAAAGGCTAATCTCTTCTGCTTCCTGTTCTCCTCTTTCAACCTTAACAATCCGGCAATCATCTCTACTCTTTTCCTTTCAATGTCCCATGCTTACCTGTGATTACATTTCTCGGTAACTACTTGAACGCTAGGAAGGCAAGCGCCCGGCACATTCCTGAGTTTAAGGGAGTGTGTTCAAGCTGCTCCGTCTCTTGTTCAACTTTCTCTCTATGCCCAATACTAATACTATCCCTCACTGGAGAGCGCTTATTCCATAGATTCCGATGTAGCATGTACTTAACTATCGCCTTTTAGTCTCATATGTATTCTTTTAAGTCTTTTGAACCTCTATCTCTCTTATTCTTAGACTGGAATCCCATTCCCTTCTTCTGATCTTCAGTATGACTTTCGTGTTCCGATTTATTATACACTTTCTTACTACAGATTATGGTCTTTATGGGGACCTGGAGATGTGGTGGCTGACAATCTTTCCCAGGTATGTATCGTCACTTCTCCAGGCTCCCTTTTGGGATCTTCTTCTCTTTACTACTTATGTCTAGCTTCTTTCTATCGTTCATTTCGGTTGTTGTAATGATGACTTCTTTTCCTTCCTGTCAATAGTGATGTTCCTCAGGTTCTGTCTGTATCCTATTCTCATTCCTACTTTCATTAATGTCTTCTCAGCTGCTCATCTAACCCTATCTATTATATCCTATCAGTCAATCCTCCTTTTTTTTACTCATTCAAATTGCTCCTTTTCTCTACATCTTTCTCTTTCCGATCTTCTCGATCTGAATAGAGTGGGGTCCTCCAACCTTGTGAAATTAAAACCTTTAAAAAAACTTCTGAATCTCCCTCTCAAGACACCTTCAACTTTTCTAGTTTTCGATGGCTCTCCCGTCTCCACTGTAAAAGAATAACATCCTTGGCATTCACAAAAAATGTCTTGTAAACCTTACATCACATATTGATAGGGCGACCTTCAAAGAAGCTGGGAGCTCTGTTAGGCTGCGAGATATACCTTTGATTTAAGGTGTGTTACTCGGTCCTACAAAAAAAAAAAAAAAAAAAAAAAAAAAAAAAAAAAAAAAAAAAAAAAAAAAAGGGCGAGCCGAGCCGAGGTACAACAGAAACGCCGCGTAGAAATACCGTAGAATATTTCTTTAATATTATATCGTAGTCAGGGAGTTACTTCCGTATTTGTGATGCGAATAATCGTATACCCGTAATTCACATCCGTTATTAAATACAGTGATTCTATTTTATTGGCTGATATTTACAGACATCTATCGATATGTATGTGATACATTTTTATACCCAAGGCGGATGCAGAAATGTGCGCCGGATGTTGATCAAGATGTGTAAGGTATATCTATCTTATATGTTGAGTTCAAATGACTCGCGTTTTATTATATATAATATATATATATTTATATTATATATAAGTAATGTTACGGTTATACATTACGTAATAAATATATGCTTATTTATATACAAAGAGAGCAGTAAATGTACAAGTTCAATTGCATGTACGGCAGTACCACTATCTGATGGTTTCCTAGATTCAAATGGGTGGAGAAGTGGGGAGGGAGGGGGTGAAAGAGAGGGAAAGAGGAAGAAAGGGAAAAAAGCAAATAGGTCTTCCCGCCAAAACTTTCATTCTGGCGCGCTTTCATCAGTTGCTATCAGACCTTTGTGAGAGAAACGTCTTTAAGTACTTTGCTCTTGGGTATATCTGCATTTTCTATGTTAACAAACTTTGCAGTTCTCTTTCCTCCTGAAGAAGTTTTGGCGACGTAGACAGTTGGTGGCATTATTTACACTTTGAGCAACTGGTGATAACAGATGCTTGAGGAAATTGTACTCGCATTCCTCCACCATACTTGACATAATCAGTTTTTCCTGCTTTATTAATAATTATATAATTTTAGGCTA